>JAODAF010062054.1:0-18365 GCA_027574765.1 Molpadia intermedia
TTGAATTTGTACTTCTTCAATGAAGTCGCCGTTGTTTACATTTTCACATTTTACTTGGCACGCTGTTAGACCTTTAGGCTTTTAGCCCACAGGCCATGTCTATCGCGAATTTTGTATAAAGGAGATAATTGGAGTCATTGGCTCCCCCAATGACAAACTGCCCCCATCAGGGTCGGGCTGGATCTGCCGCTGGGGGGGGGTACCAAATTTTCAATGAGATACATCCCCCAGCTCACACCTTTTGGTGATGCCACTGTACAGAACAAACATGTTAGCACCCCATAAATCATAACTTTAGTATTGAAATTCCAGTGTCGCATGCTGTACTGTTAAACATTGTTGTTTAAAACGTTTCATAACCGCCGTGGCGTCGATATCATGTTCTGTGATAATGTATGTATCTCACACGTTCATTGATTTGTTTTGAGTGAAATCATTTTTGACTCATGTACCAGCATGCTGCTTGAAGCATATGCAATCAACAACATCTGTACATAGATAGATAGACAGACATGTATCAATCTCTCTGTCTGTCTTGTCTATCTATACAAACTTGGTTTAACACGAAAACTCAACAAGGCTACCACATATGAACCTGATAGTTAGTGTATACTGTAAGTTCCCTGTGGTGAGTACAAGAATTGTGTTGTTTTGGTGGTGGACTGGTGGTCGAAGGTCACTTGAGGTCAACAGGGGTCAAACACTGAAAACTGTAACCAGCATAACTCAGCCGTGCAAACTTGGACTAATCGCATATTTGGTATAAAGGTTGCTCCCTGTGAGTGGATAAGTCATTTGAGCTCAACAGGGGTCAAACACAGTAAACTTTGTAACTAGCCAAACTTAGCCATTTATTAAACATTGGACATTGAATCTCATACTGTAGTATATGTGTAGTTCTCCAATACTGGGTAATGAGAGAGTGTGACATGCATGCATAACATTAGAATTCATCAAATGATCTTTAAAACAAACTTATTAATTACCTTATAGAATGTTTTAAACTGATTACAAAATAAAATGATAGTTGAATATAAATATGACTGAGATATCCCACAAAATAGATTATGCCCCTACATGTGTGATGCATGTAACATGGTGTCCACTTAAATGCTTGGAATCGAACATATGGATTGTTTTCTTGAAATAGTTGTATGTTATCATACCCTTCTTTTTTATCAGAATACATTTTATGCCAAAAAAGTGCCAAATCTTACAAAAAGGCATCAAAATCACACTGTTGAATACTGTAAGTGATGTGGACAACGTTACATACGTCACAGTGCTTGCTATTTGTTGTTATTCACTGAAAAATTCAAATTTATTAGTTTCAATCACAATAGATTTACAGTTTACTGATCATTAATGCACTATTGAAGCAATTTAGTGTATGTTTTACACTTCTTGAAATTTTCATGTGTACTTATAGAATTTTGCTTATAAACTGACATACGTAACACAGGACACAAAAATTGTAATATCCCCAATTCTTCAGATTACAAGAATGTTGTGCAGATTACTCATTCTGGAGTTAAATAACACATGTTGTTAGGGTCACTAGGGTGTCTATAAAATGAAAACTGAAGATCGAAGACCTATTAAACGAAGACCCTACTAACTATAAAACGAAGACCTATAAAATAAAGACCCCACTAATTATAAAACGAAGACCTATAAAACGAAGACTCTAGATAATAACTATAAAACAAAGACCCTACTAGCTATAAAACAAAGACCCCATTAGCAAAATCAAAAGTCATTTTTGTCTCGCCTGAAAGAATTTCAGAAGAGACTTAGTGGTCACTATGGCGTGTGTGTGTCCGCGTGTGTGTGTCCGTGTCAAGCTTGTGAGCATATCTCCCGAACCATAGGAGCTATGATGAAGAAATCTGGTTGGGGGCAGGAGGGTAATGTCTTCTTGAACTGATTTTTTAGATTTTTAGCACAAAATATGCTAATTAATTAGACTAATTTGCATATTGAGCCTATAAAGTTTGTGAACAGCTTATCTCCTGAACTACTTGAGCTGTGATGACGAAATTTGGTAGGTAGGAATAGGTGGGTTCTCAAACTTATTAGTTTGCAGCACGAAATATGCTAATTAAGTAGGCCAATTAATTTATTTATTTTCACTCTAAAAAAAATCCACTCTTTTATTTTTTTTACTTCAAAAAATTTTCACTCCTAAAACTAAAAATGTTTCACTCTAAAGTTTTTCACTCAGAAAGTTTTTCACTTTTTCACAACTTTTAACATGACCAGATCATAGCATGTTGGCGATCAAAGCAAAAACCAACTGTCGCGTTGGTTACAAAGTTCTGCAACCTCCCACAATTTTAGCCAGCTCTCCCCGCTCCAGAGAAAACAAGTGTATAAAAGTGAATAGGTACAATCTGGTTAAAGCACCAGAGATGCCATCACGTAGAGGGGTGACATGTGCCTTTAAAAAAAATTGCCAGTTGTATAAAAAAGCTAATTTGCCTACTATTTGGTGAGGTGACATAAGAACATATTTTTTGACGCAAAATACTTCTATAGGTTCGCATCAGACTGAGCATAACCAGAATGAAAATCCATGTAATTTACACATAACAATCTCAACCAAATTGTAAGGCTAACTTTATCTCTGAGCATATGTGTACGGTACTGTAGTGTTTATACCTGTAAGACCCTCATACGTACTATACTGTTATTATTTTATTGCGTTTCACTGACATACCATTTTGTTTGCTTACTTTGCTAAAGAGAGTACAGTATCTTCTGTAACTTCTCCGTCATCAGCCATGCTGAGTTCATAGTTATTTGTTGGTCACGGTACCTTTATATACACACATGAACTCAGTGGCGTAACACAGGGTGGCGGCTGGCCGGTGACCACCCCTCTCACAGACTCACACACGATAACACAATCTTTTCCCTTTTCTCTGTCTGTACCTACCCCCTCCCCAGATGAATAGGTCTGCGCCACTGCATGAACTATACAATAACACCAACCTTCAATACCAAATTTACCAATCTAGTCTCGTACCCCCCTCAAATAATAATAACAACACCCCCCCCCCACACACACACACACGCACACACACACACACTCTATTCCACAGTCATGCTGAAAGTTGGGGGAGGGGTAGGGGAACCCCAAACAATAATATTAACCATACAGTAGTGTAGTACAAAAGTGGGAAGCCATAACCCCAACGAAAAAAGTGGATTTTTTAAAACAAAAGAACACATGAGAACGAAAAACTACTGGACGAAGCTTTCTGGACCAACAGGGCTTCGTCATTGGACCACAGAGGTGTGTGTGGGGGGGGGGGGGTGGTGAAGCCACTAATAGCACACAAAATAGACCTACATACCATTTGGGTGTGGTTATGTATATGAACCAACCCCTTGTCCAAAAATAGGGGGTTATAACCCCTCTCCTCCTTCCCCACCCCTACTGCAGGGGCCTCTCCTCTGTTTGCTCACCCATACTGCAGGGGCCAGCCCCAATATCCCCAGACACCAAAACCGCTTCAATGATGTTTGCGTATTCATTTGGGTGCATTTAAAAGCGCCACCCCTGCATATTACCCACAGTGGCGTCGCCAAGGTCTTCGTTTTATAGCTAGAAGGGTCTTCGTTTGATAGGTCTTCATTTTATTGGACTTCGTTTTATAATTAGTAGGGTCTTCGTTTTATAGCTACAGTAGTATGGTCTTTGTTTTATAGGTCTTCGTTTTATAGCTAGTACGGTCTTTGTTTTTAGGTCTTCGATCTTCAGTCTTCGTTTTATAGACACCCCATGGTGTCACCATGATCATGAAATTCTGTCCCAAACAGGCATTTTGGTAAAGTTCAGATTTTTTGTGACGTATGTAACAGGACGCAAAGGGGGTGGACACCGAGCATGTATGCTCTCACTGTGGCGTTCTTTGCAAACATTGCCACAAATGACAATGCCCATTTAGACAATGGTAATGGCTGCTGTTATACACATATAATTGGATATTGATTGTGTACATGTAAGGATTGTGAGGTAGCTGTGTGACGTATGTAACGGGATGGACACCAATGTTACATACGTCACAAATAAATTTTTGTGTTTCTCCATTTCCGTAGGAATGTTAGCTATATTCAAGAAAATGTGCCATACCACTCTTGATGAACAAGCCTCTAATCATTGCCAAAGTACTTACCATGGATTATGTTATTAATTTTTCCCATGTTTTGTCACATTTGATAAAGTGGTGGCATGTACTTTAATAAAAAAGTATTGACAACGAATCACTTCACTTGCTTTGCTTCTGATACCCTGACAAAAATGGTTGTATTTTCATGTCACGTTTTGGTGTCCACTTTATGGCCATTTTCCAATCATTATCTGTTCCCACAAAAATACTAAAGAGCCATATATGGTAGTGATATCTTATGTATCTCTTTGTTGGGTGAGATTTATAAAAATAAGTATGTGACACATTTTTACTTAGAAGGTTGAATAGGCCCTCCTTACGTTCATCCACTAAAAGTAAAAATCTCTCCAGTATTGGAGACTCACACATAGGTTGATCTCTGTGAGTAGGAGCATTGTCAATTGAGTTGTCGGTGCAAACAGGTTTTTATTATTTTACTTGTAGGATGCACAAAGTGCCTGAGGACATTCAACTACATGGCAGAACATAGAAAGGCTGACTACGGCGGGTTCCAAGTTCAAGATGGGTCAACAAACCTGAGAAACAACAATGACCACAAAGTACATGCAACACAAGTTAAAAATGCCCCCAACCGTAATCAACAAAAACAGCTTGAGAGGCAACATGGAGCTCGGTATTCAGAACTTTTTCGTTTGCCATATTATTGCCCTATAACTTACACTGTAATAGACCCAATGCACAATCTTCTACTTGGTACTGCAAAGCATGTTTTCAAGGTTTGGAAAAAGTTAAATGTAACTAATGACAAGTTATGCAAACAAATTCAAAAGCGTGTTGATGCTGTTAAGATGCCTCATGATATTGGCCGAATCCCTGGTAAAATTGAATCCGGTTTCTCAGGTTTTACTGCACAACAGTGGAAAATTTGGGTATGTGCTATGTCACCATTTGCTTTAAAAGGTATAATTGAAGATCAGCATTATCAAATATGGCTAAAATTTGTATCAGCATGTGATATCTTGTGCTCCAAAGTATTAACATTGGCAGATTTAGAGAAGGGTGAAGGCAATTTAATTGAATTTTGTTCAATGTTTGAAAACAAGTATGGTAAAAAGTACTGTACTATCAATATGCACCTTCACTTACACTTAAAGCAATGTATTTTGGATTTTGGACCTGTTTATTCATTTTGGTGCTTTTCCTTTGAACGTTACAATGGTATTTTGGGTTCATTCCATACCAATAATAAATTGGCTGAAGTGGGAGTTCAAGTAATGAGAAGATTTATTCAGGGTCGCCAACTTCAAAGTTTACCAGACTCTGATATCTCAACTGGTACATCAGAACTCTCATTGAAGGAGGAGTACAGTGAAATGTTTTCTTTAAGGTCCATTGAAATAGGAGAGGAATCTTTTCTATTAAGTGATAAATTAAATCATTCCTTCCAAACTGAAGTAACAGAGCTTGATTTGACAGAGAGTAGTTGTATTCAACTGCTTCCTCCAGAAAGAAAAAAATGCATCAGTTCACATGATGTTGACAAGTTGAAAGCCATGTTTACTATTATGTACCCAGGATATGATATTTTAACAGTACTTCTGTATTGTGAATTTGTGGAACGGGTACAATTGTATGGTGAGGTTATTGGTGTTGCTTGCTCTCGCTCCACAAGAAGCTCCTGTGCACAAGCAAAATGGTTTTTACAAGAAAGTGAACTTGAAATTGCCCAACCCACTCCTAGTGCACAAATGCGACCTTGTAAAATCAGAGAAATATTTCGCTGCCAGGTGAAGGTTAAGGTATTTTCACAAATTCGCCTTGTTTCACATGTTTTGGCCCGTGTGGATTGGTTTAAGCCACATCCACAACAGTTTTATTTTGGGTATCCTGTACAAGTTTGGTCATTAGATTATGAGGATCCAGGGAATGCTGAGTTTATTCCCATTCAAAGGCTAGCAAAACGATGTGCAAGGTGTGAATTTAAGGTGAAGTTTCCATATTGTAGAACCACAGGGGAAAGAGTTAATGTTATAATCCCAATTTCAGGTGAAAGCACATTTGAGTAATTTATGCTTCTTCATGGAAACATGTAAGGGTAACAACTAAGTAAACCCACAATAGGTAACATACCTGTTATATAGTGGTAATTTGTATAAAACTCATTGGTTTTAATTGCCAATGAAACTTTAATATGTCTTCACAATGCGTCTGGTAGTTGTTCTATTTAACTTATTATGTCTATCTGTCAACATTTTGAAATAACCATTTCATGGGGACGGCTGAATGGACTTTTTGATCAGTCTTGGTCATGTTGTCATATTTGGGGGTTTTGGTTACGATGCAGTCGATGCTACTTACAGCAGTATCGTAACATTTGCAGTCGGGTTGGTCAGAGGACAGATGTATATAGTGTGTGTGTGATGCCTTGAAGTGTACTCAAAAAGTATCTCAGAAATTCAAGTTATATACATGGGTGGTGAAAATCATAGTTGGCATTCATATCGGCCCAAGTCAGTTAAATGCTGCTGTTGTTTTGTATGGATAATTGGATATATTGAATATTAATAAGTGGGCGGGGCTAAATGTAAAGTTTATGACACGGGAATGGTATGTCTGATATCGTTGAAGTTTGCTGACATAGTGAAGATATAAAGTAGACATGTCTGTATGTCATGTGAAATTTGATCTCATTAATGTTCATTCGGTAACAGCGATTATGCAATTTCACTTAAATAGTTTATACACAGGATATCACACAAATTAAATGGGTGTAAAAGTCATAGTTGGCATAAATGTTGGTCCTAACTAGTCAGCAGATAGGTTCTATTTATTTTAGTTTGGCTGTTTTGAATAGTTTACCTTTCAGGTGTTCTTTATCAATTTGCCTATAACAAGTGATTACACAATTTTGCAAGCACCCCAAGAAACATATAACATTACTGACTGGAATGTTCTCCATCTTTAAATTCTCGTCATCATTGTAATGTTCTCCATCTTTAAATAAGATAAAAGCATGTGGGTAATATATTTCTGTGTCTTTGCTGTTCTAATTCTATTTACAGGGAAACACTATAGTGGGAATAGGCATAGGGAAAAGACTTTTATTATCAATTGAGATCAATTTCCTAACTGGGGTCTATGCTGCAAATCACACTTATATTGGCTTATAATATGAGTATTTCATTTCTATTTTTACCTCCAACTGGTGTACGTAGTACGTCTGTTGAAGGTATTGTGATCTTGCAGCAAGTTTTCTGAGAGTTGGCACTGCTTATTAAATCGCCGCTACTCCATGTGTTTTCATTTTATAAAAATGAAATTGGAACACATGTTTTAACACATGTTTGTTGAAGGTCACGAGAGGTCAACATCTGAATTCACAAAAAAGCCTAAAAGTCCTGTAATTTGTGCCCTGCATGTCTGAAATTAGGCAAAAATGTAGATCAATGCCACCATCATAAAAGTTGTTTTGGAGTAATCAGAATCATCAAGAAAAAAAATAATAACTGTGAAAAATGAATTCTACCGTCATGTAGCTTTAACTTGTAAATTTAACAGGGAAACACAAATTAATTGATCCGAATTGCAGAAAATAACTATATGTGTTAGGCTCGTAATGCATTGTGGGTGAATAGGCGCCCTTAGTGGTTATCTCCTGAACTGTTAGAAGAAAGATACACCTCTACTGCTGTTTTTCATTTTGTCATGTTGTTACCGTCACATTGTTACCATATAAATATTAATATTCATATTAAAGAGCATAATTATTGTAATCACATTTTTTCATGATTGGTTTAGTGATAAAGACTACTAAATACAGTAAGTAACACATGACAATGGCATCACTGGATTACCTATTTCAGATTCACAGTTTAACATTTTTGTAAATGATGTGAAAACCCATCTCCTTTTTGGCGTCCCGGTGTTTGCGAAATGTTTAATATTTTAGGTCAAAGGTCATCTTGGGGCCATTGTGTGCTTTTAAGTTGATGTATACTACAAAAAAACAGTTCTCCATAAAGGCCATAATGGGTCTTTAACACATTCCCTGAAGAAATGGGAGAAATGTGAACAATTTTCTCCCTATACATATGCCTGTGTCAGGGAGTGTGAGTTTGTTGGCTCTTTAAAGACACACTGTGCACAGAGTATATGGTAAATGACTACACTGGTATGCTTTTACACCTTCATTCTAATAACAGTAGGTTATGCCAGCTTGAATGTTCTGCTGAAGCATATATTTTGTATGAGGGGGGGGGGACTGTTTTCTCTTCATTTGAAGTTGTTTAAAGGCAAATTCCAATCCTAAAAAGTCATGTTGATATTTAAAAGCACATAAAACTATGCACAGTGTCGAAAACCTCATCTCTATACAGCGCCTGATCCAGTGGGGTGCGTACGCCCCCCCTATTTTTTGCAGAGCAATGTATTTTTTGTGCTAACCCAAAAATGACAAATTTGTACGAGAAATTTGACTTCAAATGATGCTAAATGTTGCACCAGATTGCATCTGAGGGTACTTAATTATTCAAAAATTTCACAAAGGGGAGGAGGACACCCCCTCCTTAGACCCCTCCCCCAGGACAGCCATCACTGGAGGCCACGCTCCCTTTTCCAGAATACTGGATTTATTGGTTTATCGAGTTATTGATTTTTTAGGTTTATATATTTTAATTAAGCAAAGTTGGCAAATTTCTTTGTTATCCCTTTATAATCTTTATTCACTTTAACACATCCATTCAACAGTGTATGTCAACATTCTTAATAATTTTGGAAAATTTACTTATTTTGCATAGTGGTTGCTGCTCAAAAGTTTATAAAGATAATGTTTTTGGAAGAAATTACTAATCTAATTATAAATAAAAACAAAAGCTCTTTGACACATATTGCCATGATGACATCACACTGGCTGTCCGGATTGATGTTTGGACATGTTTTAACCCAAAAATGATGTATGTTAAAGATGGAATATCTCAACATTGGTAGTAGATATTCAGACAAGGTTTTCAACTAATGGTGCAAAAAATTATGCTCTACAAAATATCAAATTTAAATTTTTGACTGGAATATTCCTTTAAAGCAGTGAAACAAGATTCTTTGTTAGTTTTTCAAATATTACTGACTCCAGTTATAAAAATGGTATTACTCTTAAAAGGTTGTTAGTGTAACAGTTAATGAGGTTGACCATTTGGCCCGGTGAGGGGATTCATGGGAATAGAACCCAGATGTTGTCTGGGATATCATTCTAGGCTGCCTGTTGTATGAAATTCTATAAAATGCAAATGTTTAGTGCTGGAGCATATGGTTATATGGGGCCATTGTCTGGGGTACCTATAATATGCTCCTCCCATAAACCTTATTAGTCAATGCTGCAGTGTGTTGAAACACTCTTCAGTTACATTGTTTGAATATACTATTAGATAAATCTAGTATTTGTCTGATCCATGTGCAGGGTATTAAAGAGTTATTTGCTTGAACATGACAATACCTTTTTTGATCATTTTGTGACTGTACATCATCCATTCTGTTTTACTGTTTGCTACATAATTGTCATTCCTACATGTACATTCATCTATGTATTTGTATTTTGTATGTCTTCCATTTTATTTTGTTTTTGCATTATTATCTGTTTCTTATTCAGTTGGGGACCAAACTTACTTTTGAGGGAGGAAATTATCACAGAGTACATTTAGCCCCAACACACACCCATTCAATGTATTTCCCTAGCTTAGGGTATGCCTAGCATTGACAGGAAGTATTAGCAGATATTATTAGCTGCATAATACCTTAATGCTATGTAATGCCTTCCAGCTGTAGTAACATCTCTTTGTCCTGTCAGGGTCATATTATAAACTGCTAGACTCTTGGCTATGTGTATATATATATGTCTTAATTAATTTATCTCTTGAAGGCTGCTATCTATCATACTTTACGTAATATTGATGCACGACTGGTGAGGGTGGTCCTGCTGGACAGCAGTCCAAACCAGTACTTTGAATAAAGTATAGCTCAAGTATATCATTCTGTTTGTATTTATTATGCCACACGCCATGTGTTTTATTTGTTATGTATGTGCCCATAGTGTGTAAATTAACTCTATTGAATTTGAGAAGAGGTCAAAGGTCAGCTGAGGTGACCATGGGAGTGGATGGGAGAAACTGCAAACTCATCAGTTCAACTTTGGTGGATACTGTATGATACTTGCTATATGTAGATTGCTCTTACCAAATACTATAAGTGTAAACTTGAATGGATCACACATTGGTACATACATTGCCTTATAGTGAGAAGACGAACTTACGGATTTTGAAAGGGTCAAAGGTCATTTGAGTTAAAATCTGAAAACTTGTAGCAAGGATATCCATAGCCTGGATAATCAGGCTCCAAGGAGGGAGTTTCAAACTCAGTTTGGGACGTCACCACTGAGTGGGCAGCTACCTACCTCTTGAAAATGGTGACGTCACAATAGATGTGTAGTTATGATTATCTAGACTAGGAGAGTGCATATATGCAGCATGAGTGAAAGTCATTGTTGATATATAGATTGCCTGAGAAAGTAATGCACCCTATAAATTTGAATATATTTTTAACAACACTCTCAACGGTGCCAAAATTGATTATTCTCATACCTAATATTTCAGTTGTCCATGATGATGCCAATTTGAACAAATCTCATAACGTGACTATAATTCGCATTATGTACTTTTTATATGGAAAGGAAAAAGTTCCTGGTTTAAAATGGCATCATATGATGATCAGAACATCAGTAAATATCACCTCCACATATGTCAGAAGAATAACAAATTCATTCAATTATTAAGGGAATCAAAATTCATGATTTGGTTCTGACTTCTGTAAACTGAAACTGCATACCCATTTAACCAATGGAGGTGGGCGTGCTAAATTGCCATTTCACAATCTCAAAAGTATCTTTTCCATACCATTCATATTGTCCCTTTAAAAAGAAAAAAAAAACATTGTGACACGGTATATAAGGGGGCCAAAAATATTTGGCTTTTTAAATGGTGGGCGTTCTAAATTACAATTTCACAATCTCAAAAGTACCCTTTCCATACTATTCATATTGTCCCTTTAAAAAGAAAAAAAAAAAACATTGTGACACGGTATATATATATGGGGGCCAAAAATAGTTGGCTATTTAAATAGTGGCCGTGCTAAATTGCCATTTCACAATCTCAAAAGTACCCTTTCAATACCATTCATATTGTCCCTTTAAAAAGAAGAAAAAAAAAACATTGTGACACGGTATATATATAAGGGGGCCAAAAATATTTGGCTTTTTAAATCGCGTAAAAAAGGCTTGTTATCCACATTTTTTCTAGCCAATATTTATTCAAAATGTTCTTATTCACAGAGGATTATACATAGGAAATGCACTCTTATGCATTCTCTTCCTCATGGAAATGCATTTTCTTAGGATACCTTTTACCTGTGATAACTGAGTGTGCGAATACGCATTTACACTAAAATAGCCTGACATGAGGTGGTAAATGTCATAATTAGCATACATGTTTGGTTCGACTCAGTTAATGGTGGCTATTTATTTTAATATTGTTGTGTTAAATATTAATGAGTGGGCGGGCTAAATGTAAAATACTTATCTCGGGGAAGGCAAAGATGCAATTTCCTTCATCGATTATTCAAATACCACCGACTTTGGCATCGTAACCTTCCCACTAAATTTTATGGTTGAATACATTCTAAACTTTTGTAGTATGTTAAAATAAAAAAAGTTATAATGGAATTTATAATTTTTATTCATCGTTACATTCCAGATACTATAGACCTGAAACAGTTTGGCTCCATCTCAATGTTGGTTGGCGTCCTTTCAGACCCCCCTCCCCGACTGTAGTTAGGGACCACTCTGTTTCGAATGAAATTCACTCTTTATTGGAGTGAATATATAGGAAACGTATGTAAAACCGTCCCAACTTTTCTATGATTATACAAGCCAACGAGTTAGACCTTGCTACCGCGTCCGGGGTATCCGACGCCCCGCATTCCCTGGCGGCAGCGTTAAGTAAGCGAAGACTGACTGGGCAGTTTGAATGTGGACACGTAAGGGGCAGAAGTGGTAGATATGATGGAAAGGAGGAACCTGGAGACATTGTGCCTCCAGGAGACTAAATGGAAGGGAGATCGTGCTAGAATGGGGGTTTAAGCTAGTATACGCAGGGGGTGATGGGAAGAGTAATGGGGTCGGTATAGTGGTTTCAGAGGTGATAAGTAGGGAAGTAATTAGAGTAGAGCGGTGGGAAGGGAGGATGTTAATGGCTTGGCTGATGGTCCGCGGCCAAATGGTATGTATCATGTCTGTTTACGGGCCTCAGATTGGGCGGAGTAAGGAGGCCTTTAGGGAGGCTTTGGAGAGAATGATTGGGTTGTTTTTTGTTTTGTCTTGTGTGGTATGACAACCATGTATTTTGAAGATAAGTAATACGTTTTAGGTATGCCATAAGCCGACGCGCCACGTAACTTGCTTTGAACTGAATTTTCAAATGTTCACCAGAAGAGGACCTCCATTGACCATAGTACTGTAGCACATTGGGGGTAGGACACACTGGCCCTACTTTTTGAAGGTGGGGGTGTCCCCACTTTTGCCCTCAACAATATTTTTACCATACAGTGGTTAAGAAGTGTCAAAAGGGAGGACACGCCCATACTCCACATGTTTCGCTGCCATTGATGGTGTAACAGGGCTAGTATCTGGCACATCCACCTTCACTGATCCATCTGAAATGCTGGTAAACTACTAGTGGGTGGTATATATAATACGCCTATATCGCTCATCAACATTCCAGATAAACTTACCTCGAAGGTCTCTTCCCTCTTTGCCACCATATAAACTTACCACATTGTGCTCAGCGTGTGACCCTGAGTAGCCTCTTCATTAGCTTGACCTCGGCGTATGTATAATTCCTAAGTTCGTTTTAAGTAGGTTAGAATCTGATTTGATTTTGGCTGTAACCAGACGGCAAAGATCATTGGAAAACCACCAGGGTTCCGTCCATGGGCCCGTCACTTTTAACATGACTACTATAAAAGGACCTAAAAAGGACCAAACAACTTTTTAGGACTAAAAAATATAAAGCAATGATGCCAAAGTTGCATCTAAAGCAGTGGTCACGGTGGCGAAGCCAGGACTGTGTTCTTCAACTGGGAGGGGGTCGCTAACGTCAGTTACATGTGGATTCCCGTTAGTCACATTCCGACTGGTAGAGACAATCAAAAGAGATGTCCATTGTGTGATATCCACAACTAAGCCTATAATTATATTAAATGCACCTTTCTTACAAAACAACATTCTCTGCCAAGGTAATGCCTGCACTGCATTGACATTTTGCTGCTCTTATACCTGCGGTGGCCGAGAAATTCATGTGTTGAAATCAATGGCTCGATTTCAACATGCATCGATTTCGACACATCAATCGAATTTGATGTGTTAAAATCGACTCATGTTGAAATCGAATTTTATGTGTTGAAATCGACACATTTTTAAATCGAATTTGACGTGTTGAAATTAATCGACACATTTTTAAATCGAAGTTATGTGTTGAAATCGTCACGTGTTGAAACACTTAGATTTCAACATGTGTCGATTTCAACACATCATCTTCTATTGATGTGTTGAAATTGAGCATTGATATCAACACATTAAATTATCGGCCATCGTATATACCTCCTGTGACTGGTGTGCACAATCTGCCCTAGGTAAAGTCAACACAGGATCACAGATAAATATTATTTCCAAATGTATGTATATGATTTATTACCAACTACATAGACAGAGTTATACCTATATTTAGCGACTTAACAAAGTAGTTTTGTGATTTTTTTGGGCGATTAAACCTTCCGTAGTATAATGTTCTCGCTCTGTTGCAAACACCAACATTTTTTTATATATATAACCGTCGGTTTAATTGTTTTGAACCATGGATTGATTTATAGTGTCGTACTTCATTAGACGAAGGAAAGACTTGACCAAGCCGTTTTCAACTAATTAATTAAAGTAACATATCTTTGACATTCCATAAATTTATGGCCGGTATCTGCAAAATATTTTTAACAATAATTAAATCCATATATATATATATAATAATTATAAAAATGATTGTAATGCTGAAAACCAACAGAAATTATTAAAATCTAAATATTTCGGACCACCTGGTCCTTCCTCGGTAGATTAACACCGAATGATTCAAAGAGAACCATGTATTTAAAAACGAGCGGAACGCGCTACAACAATTTAACGGTGCGCGCGTGGTAAGAAAATAGGACGCAAGGACATAAGGACGCAAGAAAGTGGGTTAAGTGACGTCATAAAGAGATAGCAATTATGGGTTTGGCAATTGAAATGCGCTCAGGTGTGACAAGAATGATACGTCTTTATTAAGACCATGAATATGACTCTTAGTTTTGATTATAAGTTGGAGTTCCCTCAGTTTTCTAACTTCCGAATTGGGAAAGTGGCCATAAAGTATAGAAAACTGGAGGTCTTGTATGTTGTGGCCCGGGAGATTGAAATGTTCAGCAACCGGGAACCCCCTACTATTATCCCGGATGCTTTTCTTGTGATTGTTGAATCTTAGTCTGAAATTGGACCTTGTTTCGCCAATATAAAAGATTGAGGGGCATTGTTTACACATTAGGGTATATATTACGTTGGAAGAATCACAATTGAAATGGCCTGGTTTTACTGAATAATTAGGGGAAAGTCTAACAATATCGCCTAAAAACATGTGATTGCATACTTGACAGCGGGGTTTGTTGCACGTTTCATTGTGATGACAGGTGGGGACGGTCCGCTTGAATTTGGATTTAACAATAAGGCCACGTAAATTGGGTGGTTGTTTGAGCGCAACCACAGGAGGATCGTGGAAGATGGTTTCAATAGTAGGGTCTTGTTGTAGTATGTTCCACGATGATTTGATTTGCCCGAGAAGCGATTGGGTTTCGGGGTGGTAGTGGACAACAAGAGGAATACGAACACTATCCTCCTTGGGGCTGTACTTAAGTAGATCAGAGCGGTCCATAGCTAGTACGTTTCTTCTATTTTCTTTGAGGAGTTTGTAGGGGTAACCCCTGGCGATGAAATGACTAGCCATGATACAAATATGGGTATCACACAGTCGACGGGGTCAGAACAAATTCATTTGATACGCAGAAACTTCCCATCAAACTCAAAATAATTATGAGTTAAAATGTAGCGAATTAATTTGCCAATATCCTCATTATCTTTTTGGGGAAACAAGTTCTGTCTATATATCTAAAGTTATCCATTTTACACTAAAAAAGTAAAAACGGTTATTTGAATATAAACAGTTCATTATTTAATAATTGACAAAATTTACCAATTTATTCACCTGAAATCTGAAAAGCATTCAACATTTCATTTACCATAGATCATAATTACAGTATATATCCTTTTGCAAAAATGAATCTACTTGATAAATTGTAATCAGCTCTGTCTAAATTGTACATATGCCACAGGCAGCGTCATAACTTTGTAGTCAAGTTGATGTATGTTTTCGTGTGTGTTCATGTATAATGTGATTAATTTTGTAAACGGTACTTAATTTACTCAAGAGGTGAATGTTGTATTTACTCCCCTCAACAATTGCACTGTACTGCCACGTACCAGTCCGGTTAAATTTTTCGAGGTATTCTTGACATATTGGTTGTCATTGGTATTGATATTCCATTGGTGTTAATTCATATTAATGAATGGGCAGGGTTTAATGTAACATTCTTGAAACATAAATAACTTTGCAATGGTACGTTCAATTATCTTAATTCTTGGTAATACATGTAGGTGCGTGCACAATCTCATTAATATACAAGATGGTGCTAAAAAGTTATTACAAACTTTAGTAAAGCTTGTAAACACGTATCTCAATAATGACATGATAATCTTTAAATATCAGGTTGATGCCCCACCATGGCATTTATAGATACTGCATCATTGTTTTTTGCCACATTTATTTTGAATATTAATGAGAAGAAACTTTGGCTTAATGTGAAATGTGATATTTCTATAGTAGGTACATGAATAGTAACGGTTGGTGAAGTTTATCATAAACAAAATATTTAATCCAATAAAGAGAAAATAAAATAAATAGTTTGTCATCAGACCCAGAGTCAAACACGTGTTTTAGTATATTTGCCTACTGTTTGATCTCTCCTTTAAATTGGGTCATGCAGTCATTATAAGCAATTTCTCCCATTCCCCATACACATTATACCCTAAATTACTGTTGTTCTGTAATTAACAGCCTGTATTATATCTAATGTGTCAACAGTACTTTTATTTGTACTTAAATTTAACCATTTGCTTGTCACTGCAGTTTTTCGTTTATATAGTTTGATCATTATCGTTCTCCATGCAAATATCATCACCTGCACGTGAGCTGGTATTGATGTTCTGATTAAAATCAGTTATCCAGTGGCAGAGTTTATTCATGTAGAACATACTCTATTTGAAGGACAAATGTACTGATAGCTCTATCTAGTATCAGGGGTGGTTCCACCGGGGTCAGGCATTGGGGGGATGGGGACAGTGGGATACATACCCTTATCATGGAGGTCTAGCGGGGCATATTTCAAAAACTGTTTGGGAATATATCAAAAAAAGGATTTTCAGCGACAATAAAATATAAACCGATACTCTTATATATAGCCTACTGTCTAGATTACACACTGCAGAAGGTGGTGTGTAATAGCTACATATAGTCAGGTTTAGTCAGGCACTTCCTACTGGAGCTGCATGTATAGCACAATGTAGTAATGGGCTCGGAATGTTCATGGTCATTCAATATTATTGCTCATAAACTATATAAGCAGCCCATCATTGGTATTAAAGCTAGCGCCCCTGTTGGGAAAGCTAGCCCTCTTGTCGGGCAATTCCTGGTGCCACCCATCAAGTGATATTACTTTGCTGGATATCTATGTATCATATAATCTACTAGTTTAATTACGGAAGAAAAAGTGGTCGATTTTTATTCCTGGAGCATATAGTTAGAACTACTGTACCCAAACCGGTTTGGGGGATTTCCATACTTTAAATATGGATTCAAGTTTGAATATGTGCCTTTGACTCCAGGCAGCCTTAAATTTGTAGATTTGTATCCATCATTTAAGTATGGCTTTTGGGGGATCTGTATAATCAGCAACAACCACCTTCATTTTGGATATGGATTTCAATAGCATTAAGGTTTATCCTATAGATATCTATAGCCACTATTTAGGACCAAGAATCATTCCAAACTATCCTTCCCCCTAATACACAAACCACTTATCCCACCCAAGGAAATCTATTTCCCAGCCAGTATTTTTTTCTTTTCTCTTTTCATCACTTCTAGACCTTTGCAAACATATGGATATTTTTTTATTAAAATGTTTTCTCATGTCAGAATCTGTGAAGCAAGGAGAATGTAACTGCTGATGTTGCATGAGCTGGGGGTGGATGAGGCATAATGCCTTAACCAGTAGACGCCCTTTCATCATAATCTTTGGAAGGAAACCTTTTGACATTTTGTCAATTATTTTAAAGCAACTCATTGATTTTGGATTCACATGGAAATAAGATGTTACAGAATGGCAAAGTTCAGAAAGATACACACATGTCACATCATTTGCCAAGAACATCATACTACAGTAGCAAGGAATATACTTGATCAAGCATTTGTGCATATGAACACTTTGTGTGACATGATCTTGTTATTTTAAGCAATGTGCAACTTTAACTCCTAAATTTCAAAGGATGTAAGCATACATTTCTTCAAGTTACAGTAATGATACCCTAACATATTAAGTTTACTGGTTTCAAACCCATTTGGTTGATTTTTAGGCAAAGTATACCAGCATAACTGGTTTCTTGTCCAGGAAGTTTGGTATACAGTAGGATGGAAGTTTTTTTTACTATGACAGATCCAAAATGGTGAAATCCATTTGTGCACAAATCAACACTGAATTCAGGATTAGGAAATTCCTCTACAGTCAGCATAGAAAGTATGTGTGTTCATAAAATATATCAAAAAGAATACAGTTTGGAAGAAGTATATTGAATGAAGGACATAGCTACAGTGTCAGTATGTGAGAGTAACTATCTCCCCCCCCCCCCCCCAAGATATCCAATTCTCCCTGAAAGTTGATCTATGAACTTTTGCTCTAGCATCATGTGCAGTAGCGCATATCTAGACATTTCTATGG
>JAODAF010062055.1:0-11402 GCA_027574765.1 Molpadia intermedia
GAATTTCTCATTAATATATCGACTAAAATCTGCAAATAAATCAATTCCTTTCATTATATATATATATATATATATAGGTACATGTATTGGAATCAGCCCCTAGATACGGGCCTTAGGTAACGTGAGCTTCACATTTTGTTACATAGGAACCGTGAGATTTCACATAAGTAACAAAACTTTGTACATAGGCAACGTAAGGTTTCACATAGGCAACGAAACTTTTAACATAGGCAGCGTAAGATTTCAGATAGGCAGCCTAAATGCTTACATTATGCAACGTAAGTTCCACACCCTTGCTTGTCAAGGGATACTACCTCAGTCCCACGAGCACCGCTAAGGTATTAATCCTAAGTTACAGCATGTTTGCGGTTTCAAATATATATATCTGCTTTCCAGATGGCCTGAGAGTTCTTGTCATTTGTGTTGATATCCAGGCGCTTTGGAAATCACAAATGTGATTATTTAGATTAATGAGATCATGTACAAATCCTTCATGGTTGGGCTGAGCTGACATTACGAAAAACAAATGTAGGTTACAATGCCAATTACATACGAAGTATCAAAGACAACACAAAGAATAATTATAATAAGAAGAGACATTTTGAAAAGTCTACTACAAAGGGCACATTTGTTTTCGTCTGAAATGCTATTATTGTAGCATTACTTGTGCAATTTCATTATATATGATTGTTCTGAAAACTGGCAGTTCCCAAACGACTGGATGCCGCCATTTCAAAAAATGAAATAAACGATGAAATGATTCAATTGGTCAGCGAACATATTATACTCCTTTTATTTCGCATACGTGGTGCCGGTGTTTCGTATACGTGGTGCCAGTGTTACTTTAATCTTTGAGACATGCAGTCCAATTATAGTGATACCGTAACATAGCATTGGGCAGCGACATACAAGTCTTCACGTTGTTCCCGTAAACTGAAAAGGTAGTAGCACAGAAAGTAGATTTGCGGCCGAAACTGTGTGCTGCAGGAAGGGTTAAAGTCAATGTTACTGAAGCATTTAGCACAAATTTGCTTTTGGGCTATAAAGTAGTAAGATTACTGGTCTAGGTACAGTATATTGTAACATGAACCAAAAAAGGTCCCAAATAATGCAATGATAAACACCTTTCATACTGTAGGTTGACAGGAAGAGAATTAGCCTACTGCATCACATTACAGCTATAGCTTTCAAAATACTTGCAGCGTCAAATAAACTCTTACACTTTTGCAAATCAATAAAGTTATGCATCAAATGTAACTCAAACAAGGTAATGTGGGCTATGCATGGTAACCGTTACTATATACCACATTGTCCACACTCGAAGATTGTACACAAGTTTGGCTACCTCCTAACATATCTACACAAGGCTGAAATAAAATTATTATTACTTCCTTCAGAATAGAAAAATAGAAAAATCTCTCAATATTATCCAGACATCGCTGCCCAATGCACACACTATTTACTGAATAGAGTTACTGTGTTAGCTGACATGACAACATGATTTAAGATAAACCCACTATATTTTCTTCACAAATTCCCAATCATCACACTCTCTAGTTTCCTCACAAGCAATTTCACACTCAAGCCATCTCTCTTTCCTGTACTTGTAACTACATAATGTCTTACATCCTTGGCTATCTATACCTAATTTTGTACGTCGTGGTCGTATTCTATTGTAGATGAACACGCAAGAAAAGAAAGAGGAAAAGACCTGGTCACATTACTAAAATCGTCCCCTTTCTTACTTAGAATCACTTTGAATTATTATGCCAGGTAAGAATAACAGCATAACTAAGAAACCAGTCCATTTCGTGGGATAGACATATAGCTACCTCAATCTTTCTATTGCACATCATTCCTATGATTGACTACCAAACTCATGTTTGAATGTCTGCAGATGGGAAATACGTTTATAATTGGTCTTCAAAGATATAATTCCAATTATCTTCTCTTTAGAGTAGTCATTACTGGTTTTCCTTAGCTCCCGAGATATTATTATTTAGAGTAAATATTTTGTAGCAAAAAAGAGATTCAAATTATTTGCTTCGATAGTACAGGCTTTAACGAAGCTATATTTTCTTTCTTACACTGGTAGATGGTCAGGTTCGACTTGTTGGGGGTAACCAGACTGCTGGACGAGTTGAGATTTTCTTGAACGGGCAGTGGGGTACAATATGTGATGACTACTGGGATTCGCGTGATGGTTCGGTCGTTTGCCGTCAACTTGGTTTTGGTGACGCGGAGGCAGTTTTTAGTTCAGCATATTTCGGTAGAGGGTCTGGGATAATCCAATTGGATGATGTCAACTGCGTTGGACATGAATCTAGTCTGCTTAATTGTCATCACATTACTAACCATAACTGCGGTCATGCAGAGGATGCAGGTGTTAGCTGTACAGAAGGTAAGACATGAAGTATGCAGAGAATATGAAATTCATACATACAAACCTGTTCTATTGTCCTGACGTTGATTATTTTTTATGTTTTATTGTTTCTCTCCTTGTCTGTTTTAGCATTTTTTAATTGAACATTGGTTGGCCACACCATTTTTCATAGTACATTTTGTTCACTCTAAATCAATAAGTAAATACCCAAGCCTATTCACCTCGTAGGCCAGAGTCAATCCCGACGAGGAGACATATCACGGCGACTCTCATATTATGGCCCAGATAACACTTTGCAATTTATCCCGTGTACTAGTAGCTTCGTGATTTTTCTTACAGTGGCAGATGGTCAGATTCGTCTTGTTGGGGGTAACCAGACCGCTGGACGAGTTGAGATTTTCTTGAATGGACAGTGGGGTACAATATGTGATGACGGCTGGAACTTACATGATGCTTCCGTTGTTTGCCGTCAACTTGGGTTTGATGATGCGGAGGCAGCTCTTGGTTCAGCATATTTCGGTAGTGGGTCTGGAATTATCCAATTGGATAATGTCGGCTGCGTTGGATCTGAATCTAGTTTGCTTAATTGTTATTACATTACCGACCATAACTGCGGCCACAGAGAGGATGCAGGTGTGAGCTGTATAGAAGGTAAGATGAGACGTAGAATTCATACATACAAATCTTGTCGATTTAAAACCTCCTCTCTCATCGTTTTGTTCTTATGTTTATTGCAGTTTCTCTTCATGTTTATTTCAATTTCTCTAAGCATTCGACGTTGTTCATACCTTTTTCCATGGTTCACTTTAAATCATGAACTAAATGCCCAAGTCCCGTAGGCCAGAGCCAAATCCTCACGTGGAAACGCAACACTGCGACTGTTTTAATATGGCCCAGATAACACTTTACAATTCATTACATGTAACGTTTTACTTAAGTAGCTCTATGATTTTTTTCTTACAGTGGCAGATGGTCAGATTCGTCTTGTTGGGGGTAATCAGACCGCTGGACGAGTTGAGATTTTCTTGAATGGACAGTGGGGTACAATATGTGATGACGATTGGGACTCACGTGATGCTTCCGTTGTTTGTCGTCAACTTGGATTTGGTGATGCGGAGGCAGCCTTTAATTCAAAATATTTCGGCAGTGGGTCTGGTATTATCCAATTGGATAATGTTGCCTGCGCTGGGAATGAATCTAGTTTGCTCAATTGTTATCACACTGCTAACCATAACTGTGGTCACATAGATGATGCAGGTGTGAGATGTGGAGAAGGTAAGATAAGACATATTGAAAGATCATGCATTTTCAATTTGACACCTGTATATCCCGTATTTCTCATTCCATGTGGAAATGAAAGTTTCACTGGGGCATCCAATAAAGGTAAACAATACCCGCGAAGGTTAGATTGACTATATTCAAAGAATGTTCTCACTAGCAGTCACAGTTCTAACTTTATATACTCATTCCACATTTGAACGAATTGCAACTAAGTTGGTGGCATTGAGATTTACATGTGTTTCACCTTGGGAGAAGGGGTATGTATCTTTAAAATTAATTTCAATCAATACTTTGATGTTAAAGTGTAATCAACACCACATCTGTATGTTGTGAATGAAAAGGCAACAAATGGTAGACAACCGTGACAAATACACCATTTTATTAAAACATAAACCTACTATTCCACAGATTAGGTAAGACGATGTTAATCAATCATTCCAACAAGCACCCCGTCCACATTCCCTGTACCGATTACAATATTTATCTACCTTTTTGTCATTGGAATTATATTTAAACTATTGAAATAATTCTACACGTGCGAAAATATGGTGTTTCTTTTTCAATGATAAAAAAGTTTTCTTCGTTATGGTATACTCCTATATTCACCGTGTATTACGAATTTAATATTCTTCATTTTAATTAAGTTGTTAAATAAGAATAACCCGACTGATATGTCTATCCTTTCAGTTAAGGACTACCAATGTGATAACAGAATTCCATAACAATATAGCATTGTAAAAATAATAATGAGGTTCACTTTTAGTATTAGGAACAAGTCATGCAATTCTGACTACTCTTTATTATACCACCAATTCGAGGATGACGATTCCTGGTAATTTGGCCAATGTACTGTTAGCATATAGGACTATATGTATCCTTTAACCCACATCGTATTTTGCAATCCCTTGTACCATGATTACGTTAGTAGTTTCATGATTTCTCTTACAGCGAAAAATGGTCAGATTCGTCTTGTTGGGGGTAACCAGACCGCTGGACGAGTGGAGATTTTCTTGAACGAACAATGGGGTACAATATGTGATGACGATTGGAATTCACGTGACGCGTCCGTTGTTTGTCGTCAACTTGGGTTTGATGATGCGGAGGCAGCTCTTAGTTCAGCATATTTTGGTAATGGGTCTGGTATTATCCAATGGAATGATGTCATCTGCGCTGGAAATGAATCTAGTTTGCTGGATTGTTATCACACTACTAACCATAACTGCGGCCACGTAG
Source organism: Molpadia intermedia (assembly GCA_027574765.1). Lineage (NCBI taxonomy): Eukaryota > Metazoa > Echinodermata > Holothuroidea > Molpadida > Molpadiidae > Molpadia > Molpadia intermedia. The sequence goes on from JAODAF010062055.1 coordinate 4,898, forward strand.
AGGATACAGGTGTAAGTTGTAAGCCTGTAGAAGGTAAGACAAATTATATGCCGAGAGGATAAGATTCATACATACAAATCCCTGAATTTGTCACCTCTCTTAGTCGTTTTCTTCTGATGTTCTTATTGATTTGTTTCTTGTTTATTTCAGTATCTTTATGTATTCGTTGGTGACACTATTTCTCACGGTACAGCTTGTTAAAATTAAACTATGAACTAATACCCACGTCGCTGCACATCATATACCATGGGCTGTTCGAACACGTTACGGCATATGTTACGATATTGTGCGGATAACACTTTCTAGTTTATCCGTATGTTATTATTGTACTTATAATTACTGAATTATTAGCTCCATGAGTTTATTTTTCTTACACTAACAGATGGTCAGATTCGTCTTGTTGGGGGTAACCAGACCGCTGGACGAGTAGAGATTTTTCTAAACAGACAATGGGGTACAATATGTGATGACGACTGTGGGACTCACGTGATGCCGTCAACTTGGGTTTGGTGATGCGGAAGCATCTATTAGATCAGCCTATTTCGGTAGTGGGTCTGGTATTATCCAAATGGATAATGTCGCCTGCACTGGACGTGAATCTAGTTTGCTTAATTGTAATCACGTCACCAACCATAACTGCATCCACGCAGAGGATGCAGGTATAAGGTGTGGAGAAGGCAAAATAAGACAAGCAACGATCATGCATTTTCAATTTGACACCTGCATATCCTGAATTTCTTATACGCCAGAGGTATTATCCCTTTCGCTGTATCGACCACATACATTAAGACAATATATATATAATTTAACTGGTGCATCAAATAAAGGTAAACTATAACCGTGAAAGTTAGAATGACTATATTCAAAGAACGTTTTTACCAGCAACAACAGTTAACTTTATATATTCATTCCACATTCGAACGAAATGCAACAAAGTGGCATTGAGATCGACACATGCCCCCCACCCCGACCCAACGGTGTTTGTTTCACCTTGGGAGAAGGGACGGTACGTATCTTTAAAGTAATTTCAATCAGTAATTTGATGTTCAATTGAAATGAACACCGCATCTGTATTTTGTTAATGGAAGGACAATCAATGGTAGGCAAACGTGGCACAATTCCCTGATTACAATATTTATCAACCATTATGTTATCAGAATCATATTAATCCATTTATTACACGTCCAGAAAATTTTTGTTTCACCTTCAATGATAAAAAACCCTGTATTATGAAATTAATATTCTTCACTTTGTTAAACTTGTTAAATAAGAAGAACCCGACTGATGTGTCTATATGCTTCTAATCAAGTACTACCAATGTGATAACAAAATTCCATAACAACACTACAGCTAGCCTTGTAAAGAAAGTAATTGTTCCAAATAGTCAACATGTTCAATATGATTAATATGGCTAATTCTGTGTTTATAGCTATCGCGTTTACTTTTAACATTATTTTAGATGTTACCAGTCCGACTCTTATTTGTCCGCGTTCAATAAAAGATGATGCAAGAGGGGATTCGAGTTCTAAAAGAAAGGTCGATTGGCCGACATCATGTTATGACAATATCGACAAGTATTTACAAGCCATTTGTTCTCCTCCAAGTGGCATAGGCAAGGTGCCAGTACTTGGGTAGAATTTCTCATTAATGTATCGACTAAAATCTGCAAATAAATCAATTCCTTTCATTGTACTTGTCATTGTCGATATAGTCATCATTCATTTATATATATATATATATATATATATGAGTTATACCAACCTATGATTAATTAATCGTACGCGTCCATGTGAGGTTGAGTCAACATGCGATCACAAAACGCGCGTAATTAATTTGTGAACATATACCACAGTGACTATCGTTATGTGTATATGTTGAGTTATGGTAACCTATGGTACGCGTCCAAATAAGGTTGAGTCGACATGCGACCTTTAACCTATAGCTTAAATAGTGTGTGAACAAATGCCACTATTTTATTTACATATGTTTATATAGAAGTATATGGTGAGGCAGAGTGACCAATGATTAATTAACTGTACCAAAGTAACGTAGAGACATGCGACCTTTAAACGCGTCTTGTTAGTTCGTGACATATACCACTATCATTATTTTACATTATGGATTACGAAACAGAAAATGCCGCGACCCTAACTATAGCTCAAACGCGTACAACAACGCATAACCTGCGTATGCACATACCATTAACACGACGAAGAAGCTAGATGGTATGTTATTTAGCTTAATGGACAAACATACGTTTCTATGCTTGCTTTTTAAACAACCAAATTGGGTTTTTACAATTGATTAATGGCTAGTATTTGTATCGATTGACTTCTTCTGAAAGAGGCCACTTTGGGCGATATTCTTTGCATTATTTAAATATGCGCGTCAAGTTCGAAAGCACGCTAACATTTTATGTGTATGTTGGAAATAGTATTACACCACGCGTTTCGTGCCTGACCTTTATACTAACAAATCAATCAATTATTTGCCAATTGACGTTTTGATACAAATTAAACTTGTTTTCCTTTTAGCGATTCAATTGTAAAGAAAATATTTTGATTTGAAGAATCTAAAAGATATTAACCACGAATGTATTGTTATTTCTCAATAAATCCTATTTATAATGATAACCAGATATGTAGGTAGACCGTATAATCAAACATTAGGAGAGTTAACATTGCAATTTATTTTGACAAAATGTGAATAGTGCTTATAAATCCAATATATTATTAGGCAGAATATTTCGAGATCTTTCCATTAACTGCACAACGAATTGAATATTCAACGACGCCGGGCATCCGTTAAGTGAGTGTGCAGAAAACCGTTGGAAAATGCGGTAGCCCTAAATGTTACTTTAGTTCAGAAATAAATTTCAATTAGGTAGAATTAAGAGTAAAATAGCTTTCCATTTAAGTAAGAATGTAAGAAGTATATTAATTAAATTAAAATTTCATCAATTTTTTACTTATAACGCATTTCCTTAAGCAAAGCTGGGAGGTAAATGTCAAAACGGTTTACAAGAGTCTATTGTCGTTATACAAACATATTTAGTTCATAAATGTCACCAATGCTCATTTATATTAAAATGGACCATACATCCTATTTAATTAAAGTTGTATTTCACTGATATAAAGTAGAATTTTACTTAGGTATTTATTTAAGCATTTAATTAAGTAAAACTGGGAAATAAATGTCAAACGGCTTAAACAGTCTGCTGTCGTTATACAAGCAAATGTATTTCTGTATATAATAATTTAATGTAAATACTTTACTTTAATGTTTTAAATTTTACATAAACCAAGTAACGTTGTAAGTAGTGAATTAGAATTTCACTCACGTAGACGTATTTCTAAAACGGCATACAAACATTATTTGACGTGATAATAGAAGTGAAACGTAAACAAATAGCTCTAATGATATTTAACTTTGACGTGCAAATCTTCAATTTCTCCAATTTTATTGGCTAGTATTTTCTTTGGGATAAGTCCAATACGTGTTAAGTTACAATGCCGTACGGGGAGCTGTGATCAATTCGTGATGTATTAAAGACACAAGACATGCGTCAAATGATTGTTATAGATATGCTCAGATGGTAACAGGCTTTCCTGTAGTTGTACTGCAGTGTGTAACCGAGTGATTAGTAGTTTGATATGTTCAAGGTCTCTAAGCGGTTTGGGGTATTCAATTCAATGTTGGCACTTTTTGAAAACAAATACAAGTTGAGTGATTTTGCTGACATTTGACAAGTTTATTTGTTTCTCTTGAAACTATTATTGCTATTAAGTTTACATCAGGTAACGTCTGCTATATACCATTACATTACCAGTGTCTTTACCAGTGTCTATGCAACTACGATAAATCATATATCCTTTCGTACGATGGCATTTAAGAGTCTAGGGAGAATTAAGTTAGTATCATATGATCTTACTAGTATTTCCCTAAAACAAAAAGACAAACTAAAAGTCACGGAATGATAGAGTTCCGACCATGGCAATCATGATTCGTCGTCCTTGCTTGATCGCATGCGTATAACCGATATCATTGTTGTATGGTGATACTCTATGAGCACACAAGTGCAAATACTTAACTAGATATAACAGCATGGGACTCGGCTATAAAGGGTGATTTTTTACTACAGTTGGAACTGCAAGAATAAATTGAATTTGACAAATCTATAAAAAACACATTATATGTATATAGAAATCTAGAAAAAAATGTGAACATTCCACTACAACGAAGTAAGAATTGCCAGCAAATAGTATTTCAAGAAATTCAAGAAAAAACACACAGTTAGGCTAATTCAATCAAGTCACGAGAGTTCCTGGTGTGAATCAGGTGGGCTCTTCAAGGTTATTACAGTGATCTAAATTTAATTTCCCTCGGTTTGACCAATTTTGTTCTTTCAAGTTGTCATGCGACACGGACACCCTTCTATACTTTTCTTAACCCAATCGCCTCTCAATAGCACAATTAGCATTCGTACAAAATGGAACAGTTACCAGTCTAGGCAATAACTATAGGCTATAATAAGTCAACATTAGTTCAACCCTTTTCAAAGCAGCGATTCGAGTTATTGACATTTTGCATGGCGTATAATATATCACTATAATCGATGTGAGGTAAGGTGTAATGTGCATTCAATATCTTTAGTTCGACTTTCAATCAATTCTGTATCTAGTATCATCCAATTCCATAAAATTACCCCAGAAATTCGAAGGTACTTTACACCAAACTAGATAACAGCAATGGTAAGTCTAAGTTATTGTTGGATACCAAGTTAGTTTGATTCGCAAACAAGCTAGTTTTCTCCACTATTTAATACATTACTGTTCAGACACTGGAAAAAGCGGTTCCCAGACTATTCCAGCCGTCACACGCAATAATCGAATGACAATTATTAACATCGACTCTGCCCAATAAACATTCAATACCTGAATAAAAGTTGAGCTAACAGGACCAACTTTAATTTACCCAGGTTAAAGAGAGCTTTGTAAAAGCTTATCTTTATTTAAACCGAGTAATGAAATAAAGGATATTCTGTAGATTAAGATTTATATGAGTGTTTTTACTGCAGGCCTCTGTAACGTAAGTGAAGCCTAGGTGGCAGGGAACCTGTTTCAATATGAAATGGCAAATCACATTTTGACGTTAAACGTTAAACCATGTAAAACAAAATTGTTTTGTCTTGATGAGGTTGGCTACCCTCCCAGGCCTCACACCCCATGAGGTGAAAACATGAGTTGACCAGTTCTACTGCGGTGTTGTCTTCAGAGGCTCAGAATAACTTGATTACGATAATCGTATCCACACTATCCATAACAAGAGGGGCGTCTTGGGTGGTACTGAACAACCAGAGGAACCCTATTGGAAATTTGTTGACGCGTTTGATCCGTTTGGGGACGGCGTATTTCTCCGGCTTCAATGATAGCATTTTCTACCCTTATACAAAAGTGTCCAGACAGTTATTTGGCGCGTGAATTGAATAAATGCGCTTCATACGCAATACCTGACTGTGTGGTATGTTTTTGATCCAGGGTGGTGAGTGAAAGCTGCTGTAAATTACGTAATTGACTTTTGTTGGTTTATCTTCAGAGCCGGATTAAGCTTGACCCTGGGCAAACATTTTGTTGGAAAAGGCCTATCCTTCATATCATTATGGATGATAGTCAGGTACATTATTGTAGCTTCAGTAAGGTTTTCTTGACTGCTATCTTCATAAATGCAATGAATATAATAATTTCGACACCTAGGCCTTCTTCGAAATCGGGCTGATATATATTGACCAAATTTGCACACACTGAGCGAATTTCATTCTCGTCCATATTTGCGAGCCTCCAAACCGCGCAAAGAAATTGCTCATCTCTGCTTAAGTACGGTATTTTTACGATTATTAAAATTGGACTTTTAAGCAAATTCTTTGGAATTTGAGCGTTTTGCTCCATCATCGACAAACTCTTCAAATCGACCATCAAGGAATGCACGAATGGTGATAGGGATTTGAGAAGTGCCACAGCGGTGTTGAGATCGGCGGGTCTTGCTCAGAACCTTTACTTGTGAGGCTGAATCGGTTGAGGATGGTATGCCAGTGTTGCAATACTCGCTACCAATTAAATGAAGCATTTTTGTTTAAGCTGTTGTAGAAGGCCCCTAAACGTGGGAGGCCCTGGGAACGTGTTCATATTGCCCGTGCCTTAATCCGGTACTATCTGTTTTGCATAAGCCATTTTCGATGGTCTTCATGGTGTCCAGGATTGCCATTTTTGGTACGAAGTAAAAACGACCTGGTAGATGTGGACTGTGAAACAATTGAGTCATTGATGACTAGAATAGACGCCTCAATTCTGTAAGCAATGTTTTTTGGTGGGGTTGGAGTCAAGGCATCTGTAATGATATGGGTTACCAAGTAATCTGCTAGCTTCGCGTTGGTAGAATGTTGCCCCATTTCGACAATAACAGAGCCTTCTGTCAGCAGGCTTAATGGCACCGTCGTTACACCCTGTAA
>JAODAF010062165.1:0-11402 GCA_027574765.1 Molpadia intermedia
TTTCTGTCATTCACTACATCCAGTAGGGCAGGAAACCATTGACAGACCTTTTGTTAGAATTTTTGGGGGGTCGGATGGTATATTGACCCGTCTAATGTAAAATTTAACAATATTATATTTTACACACAACTTTAATTCCCTCAATGACATTGTCACATTTTGCGACAAACCCATGCACTCTGCTCACAAATAATAGTCACTTTTCTTTGAAAAATGAAATGGCCAATGAAGATCATTTATCAGATATTTGATACTCTCGGGAATCGTATAATGAATATAGCAAAGGGAAATTAATCAATCTTCCATCAAAAATGTTGTTGCCACTCCAGCATGTTTATGTGGTAAAGACATGGTTTAAGGCTAGTGGTTAGGCACAATGCTGCTGTAATGCACACAGTAACTCTATAACTGCTGCACTGGGAAAAGAGTAGTGCAAAAATAGATGGTATTGAAAGTGTTAAAGCATCATATCAAACTTTTGAGTGTAAGGGATTGCTTTATGAGAAGAAAAAAAACTGATTGATTGATTGATTGATTATATGACAATAAATTCATAGTAATCCATACTATGACATGAATATTGTCAGGAATATTTAAAATAAACCATCTATGCTATATTAAAGCCGAGTCAAATAAATGTTGCAGAACTCACCTGGTGACACAGATGTCCCTGACTGTAGCTACTCTAGATATGAGGTATTCATCACACACCCCTGACGGCTCTCTCTCCATCTTATCTGTCCTCGACAACATAGCCTGGAGTTGAGGAAAGCATCTCTCCTAGGAAAGAATGATGAAAACCATGGCAGCTGTTTTAACACTTAACGTACCGAGCTGTTTCAACAATGCAAAACTGGATCGATGTTCGGGCCAGAATGTTTCAAGTACCATGGACAAATGCAGCATCTGTAGGCTGTTGATAATGTCATATCGATCACAGAACATTTCTTTGTCGGCTATACCAGTTTTGAGCTCCGCATGAACTCATAAAGAGTATATGTCTTCTGCTATCATCCAAAACAGAAATTGTGATGCATTGATTTAACCATTGTCATCCTGAATATCTACCAAGCAGTTTCAACAGTGCAAAACTGGAGCATCAGTTTTCATGGACAAATATAATGATCCTGGGGCATTTCCCTGTCGGCTTGTTATGAAAATTTAGCAGCTAATCAAGTTTCAAGTTCTGCATGTCCTCGTAAAGATGCGTATATCTGCTCTTGTCCATGACAGACACTGCCGTGTTGGTACATAGGCTTGATCAACGCACTGAAAGTGCATTGATTTAACCATTGTCATCCAAAATCTACAGTGCAACATTGGTACCATCTATTTCATAATATTAATGAACACTTATCAAGCAGTTTCAACAGTGCAAACTGGAGTGACGGTCGTCCAGAAATCTTCAAGTTCCGTTTACAAACACAACATCCGTAGACTGTTCATGACATTCTAGCGATCCTGGGACATTTCCCTGTCGGTTTCTTATGAAAACCGAGCAGCTAATCAAACTTTGAGTTCTGCATGTACTCATCAAAACAGGAGAGTTGGTCGTCCAGTAATCTTCAAGTTCCATTGACTAATGCAGTATCCGTAGACTGTCCATACAATTATAGCAATCATGGAACCTTTCCCTAACAGCTTGTTAAGAAACTTGACCAGCTACTGCTTTGAGCTCCGCATGAATTCGCAAGGACGTGTATATATTCTTCGTTTATGACAGAAACAGTCATGCTAGTACATGAGTCTGAAGTACTAATTAATTAACTTAGGTCAGAAAACCCTTATTTCTGTCAAAATAGTTCTCAAGGCCTATTAAAATGAATCATGCATAAACAGGTTGTTTCATGCTTTTGCAGGCCTAATCATGGATTTGATTTGATCCAGGTTATGAGGCCACGGAATGCTCATACATTTGATCATGGAAGAACAGCGGCGGTACAAGCCCGCTCTTTGGTATCGGTATGCAGATGTTAACACAACAGACATGAAATAACCGATTGCATACTGCTTTAATTTAACATCCTCGTCAGATGGTCAAGAGTATTCCCTAGACTTTGACTTTACAGCCAAATGTCAGGATGGGCAATACCAGCTCATTTTTTCACTATTTGAAAATTATACTGAATGAGTTAATTATTTGATATACAAAGAATCTTACAAACTGTAATAAGCACCACTCATTCCAAAAAGTTGACATGGTGAATGAGGCCTGAGAACATTCATTGAATGCTCGTTAAACAAAGTTTTAACTTTCTGATTATGATCTGGCAAACTGTGTTGAATTGTCTAGGGTAAAAACAACCAAGGTCTAACTTTGTTTATAAGAGAGAAAATTGTGGGGCCTATCCAATTTTTATCACATGGAAAATCATTTTATCGGCATAGAAAGAGTAATTTTCCTTAGATATATTTTCATACATTATTATCAGAGATAAAAGTAATTTAAGGAATTAAGACATCGTATAAAAATGTAAGCAATATTTGTATGTCAATAAATTCAACCAAAAACCATACCTGCCATTTTCAATTTTATTCCATATTTCACTTCATTCCGTTTTTCCTTCGGACCACCAACTATACATTATCGGACAACCTAGAAAACTACTCAAACAACCAAAAAAAGTCTTAAAATCCAGTCATGAAGACTCATACCTGTTTCTTCCAAAGATTGACAGCCAGTCTCAGTCCTACAGTAGAGAGCGCTGGTGCACTGGCCATTGACTGGACAACTTTCAAAATGGAGGAAAGACTGAATTTATGATGAGCCAACTCAGGGATTGCGTACATCAACTGCTTGGTCAACGCAGGGGTCAGACCGCTCTGAGAGAATTTATAAAGAAAGAGAGCAAGAACAGCTGTGGCCTAGAAGAAACAAATTTGGATAATATTAACATCATATTTCAATGAACACTTTGTTTATAATTTTGATTGAATTATAAGATTATTAAAATATTCTGTAGATGAAATCGTCATTTCAATAGTGATATATTTGTAAGGAATAAACTGGAATTGGGTAACTCTTACTGGTGAATAAACAGTTGAGACCCTGCATTTTAGCAGAATAATGGTTGAGACGGTGCCGCAAGCACTTTATTTGCTAAATTTCTTCTTCAAGGCTGTGTATGTACACCCTTGAAAGTCAAACAATTGTGATTGTGAATCCCTATATTTCTACAAACTCAAAATTGAAGGCAAAACAGGAAAAAAGGAGTACACTTGCAGAGCAAGTTCAATAATGGATAGGGAAACAGCCAATCACAGTGCTGCTTTGTTGATGGTTTCTAGGCCATTGACTGCCCTTTCCAAATCTAATTCTCGAGTGGACACAAACAACCGCTTCCTCTCATATTATGACATACTGACATGTACACAATATGTACTACATATGTACTGTATACAATCAAGTATACCATACACGAAAACATACACATACTTAATACGTAATCATACAAGTTATGTGAGTCTATTCCGTAGACATTAATGGGGCGACTGCACTTACTCAGTTTGTCAAAATACACTGCAATATATTATTGCCAACACGACTATTTTTTTAAATCAAATCTCAATTATTACTGCTAAATTGAGACCAATTTATTTAGTGAAATAGACGACAGAAGTAATTAGTTAATGCCCATAAACATGCTTGGACAATGTGAATATGATAATCAAATATGCAGAGGTGAAAGGTCAAATGCGTGTTTAGTTCATGAAAATAAGTAGCTGGAAGCGATGTATTGCTTTCTTCAAAGGAGAAGTATATAAAAGTGAAGGCTATAGCCCCTGTGTGACTTTAATTTTACTTCTTGCGAGATGATTCACTAAGAAGCTTCTTTAAAAGAATAGAATCCTAACTCAGTGGACCCGGAAAGGTTTATTTACATATATGGTTTGTTAACATAACTAATTGTACAACGTTAGGCATAATAGCTAATGTTATCTACATGTAGTATGTTGCAGATTTTAACGTTAAGACTACTGTATGCATGTTTATAATATTTAATGCTAATGCTAGTGCAAATAGAAGTACTTGGGCCTATCCATAAACTGATTTGACAATATCTTGGAATCAGATAGCTTTCCTTTCTGATACTAGCCAATCACAATTAAGAAATTTAGTAAAATGTATGGTGTGAACCTGATACAAATTGATCACCTCTCTAAGCTTAATAAATTTGCTTTAAATTATTAACATACCCTGGTAATAGAATCCTAACTGGATCCAGGAAGGTTTATTTACATATATGGTTTGTTAACATAACTAATTGTACAACATTAGGCATAATAGCTAATGTTTTCTACATGTAGTATGTTGCAGATTTTAACGTTATGACTACTGTATGCATGTTTCTAATATTTAATGCTAATGCTAGTGCAAATAGAAGTACTTGGGCCTATCCGTAAACTGATTTGACAATATCTTGAAATCAGATAGCTTTGCTTTCTGATACTAGCCAATCACAATTAAGAAATTTAGTAAAATGTGTGAACCTGATACAAATTGATCACTTCTCTAAGTATAATAAATTTGCTTTAAATTATTAACATACCCTGGTACCGTCCTGCTCCACCATGACGAGAAGGACTTGAAGAGACAACTCCGTATGTTTGGAAGACAGAAACAGGGCAGCGACTATAGAGAGAAGATGCGTTGGTATCTCTATACTGCTCTGAGGATACATTTGAAGGTTATCTCTGGTTGAAATTAGCCAATCATTGAGCAGTGATGGCTGGTCACATGACTGCAGTAACTGGTGGCAGCATTGCAGTATATGGTAATGAGACAGAATGCAAGAACTCGGTATTGGTGATTTCTGAAAGAAAGACGATAGTGACAGATTTTTAATTAACGCTTATTTAGCTAGTCGTAATACTAACTATTGCGATTACAACACAAAATCCCACTGTAGCCTTAGTGTAATGCTTGTCAATAGGATATCCTACATATCCGTTATTAGAAGTGGACATACTGTAACTCAGCAGAGATATTAACATTCATGACAACCCAAACATTAATATTCACAAAGATCACAAACAATCACCTTCTCGCTATGGCCAATATCCAATTTCAGTGACGAAACATTAAGCCCCACCCACTCATGAATATTAATGATATGAAACCTGTTAATTAGCTAAGCATATATCTACCAATGTGATTGAGCCTGTCAAATTTACTAACCTTCGTCTTGGATTCACTTTTGTCATCACTTTCTTCAAATTTTATTATTTCCTGTAACATTTTGGTTGCTGCTTTCTGATTGGCTGTTGAGAGTTTTGTATCCATGGTGACAGCACTCTTTTGACTAGACAGTATTTGTAGTAGTGGTAAAACTATCAGAGTTGACTGTAACTTATTTTCCAATCCCTTGGATAATGCTCCTTCAGCTGAGAAATATCATGAAAATAAGATATAAATTTATAGCTGTGGAAAATTCACATGTGACTATTAAATGTGCACTTTCTAGTGATTCGAGATTTACAATGCAAACTTGTAACAACATTTTGCACTGTTATTGAAACTGACAGGAGTAGCCCAGGAATTCTAGCAGGCTGACAGAGTATTCCATTGATTGCTATCACATGATCAACAGCCTACGGATGTTCACTCAAAGTAGCATCCTGGAAATTCTAGCAGGCTGACAGGGCATTCCATTGATTGCTATCACATGATCAACAGCCTACGGATGCTGCGCCGGACCATGCTATTTTGAGATTTCCGGTAGATTGCCGATCCAATCTTGTGCCATCAAAACTGCTTCTAACAGGAAAAGTTAATTTATTGGGCCAATGAATGACAATTAAAAGTAGAAGTATGCATGACAATGCTCTACTTCCATTTTGTTGCTGTTGCAATTTTCTCCCCTTACCTTAAGGGCCCATAACTTTTAGTTAAACGTGATATATTATTTTTCTTTCCTTCTTATATTCATTATCTGTTTTTTTTCTTCCTTTTTGCTCAATGCATAGCTGTAAAGGAGTTCTCACACCTACATGCTACACAACACTTCTTGTGGGTGCTCTTTGGTCTCTTTCTCTGATGTTCTGTTGATGTATTATCAACTTGTAAATACTGAAAAGTGATTGAATACATCTTCTCGGAATAACTTACCAAGTTGAAGAAGTGCAGATTGTTCCTCCAGATTACATCTTCTGAGTAATAAACAGCTCACGGCTAATAACGTAACATCTGGCAGCAAAGTTACATCGGAAGTTGAGAGTCTTCTGAGGAGACTCAGAGCTGGTATCATCCCTTCACCTAGTACTGATAGCTGATGGGCTATCATCAATAAATCGGTGGTGATAGCCTCTAGCAGGTGATGATAGGAGCTGGTAGCCAATGAAAGGAGGTATGATGCTGCCATCTCTATCAATGTAAGGGACTCTTGGACAGCCATCTTACTATTTAACTACAAGGAATTTATAATGAGTTTTATGTATTAAGGCTGTGACTTTTCAAATACTTTACTATTAATTTTCGAATAACCGGTTCGGTTAGGAAAATTAGTATCTGTTTTTATGCAGGAAGCAGATCCTACATTGTTCAGATATCGTGATGACAAACCACAAAATACAGTTTCTGGACATAAATTTTCTTGCCAAACTTAAATTCTGCTTTCAGTTCAATCCTTAAGTCTGTTCGCACTTCCATGCCTCCTACAGTAATTTCATAAGGGGTAAGTCTTTCATGAAAATGTGCATGCTACAATTTTATACATGTGTTTTTAAGGAAATAAGTGATTTCACCCTTCAATTTGAACTCTTCCAGTATCAGGCCATTTTCTCACATTATATCATGCATGATGGAGATAGTTATAATTGCATGTTATATATATCAAGACATACAACCTTTCTTTGTATCCCATTATACCCTAACCTTAGTTATAATGTATGATGTTATATCTCAACACATGCATCTTTCAATTGTCAGCAGATCACATGCAGTATCTGATCAGAAGAAATGCATTTCATACCATTAAGTTCTTTCTCAAACCCATAATCTGATCCAATCAGATTTGATGATGTAAAAGCACCATTCTTCAGTTGAACACAATGTATTCTATCTGTACACATTTTCTGACAGATATAACAAAATTATTTTTACCTGTAGACATGGGAAACATTCCATCACTAGAAATGACATCACAGGCTCAGCCTTTTCAGGGTGTTCTTTACAGAAGGATATCACCATAGTTACAAGAGAGGCCTTCAAGTGACCACTTTGACCAGCTGACTGAGGGTCCAGTAGAAAATATGTAAAGAATGGCTTCATCATGGTCCATAAGCTGCTCCAGTAGCTTAAAGTAAAATGAATTAAACAAATCTGAAAAATCTCTTTCAAGGTATTTGGAAGAAAAAAAAAATCTCTATAACGTGGTGTTTCCTGTAGTCAATTCAGAAATGCGTAAAACAAAAACTTATCGCTTGGACATTTGCGACTTTGTTTGCTTAAATTTGACCAATGTACAAATACCAACATTTATTCACAGTACTGCAAATATTATTATGAAAGCAAGAAAATTTCTAGAAGTGGTAGTTTACCAAATTGAAGAACATTTGTTTCACTACCATATCAGGAAATTTAATACATTGCTCAATTAAAAGTATATAATTATGTACTGAATTATTATTACCCAAGCAGCATGCAGGTCCATCATCACTATAAGCTAAGAGCATTTACAGTAATATCCTTCATGTTCATGAATAATATACACACCTATTTACAGTAGAGAAGGTATGTGTAAATGCTTTCAATGACATCATTGTCTATAGAAAGTATTATCATTTTACCAATGCCCCAAATTATCTAAAAAAATATCTTTCCATAAACTGAGAATAATAATGAGAGATGATGGCAATACCAAACTTTCATGCATTCCATACATAAAATACTGATGTTCACAACTACTTCAAATGAGCCTTAGATGATATTTGGACTAACACTAAATAAAATGAAAATAAAATTTCCCAATACGATCCCAAATGCCCCTCATAATCCATGGGTAATTGCCTCCACAGTGTATAAACATCTCTCCATCACAAAATCACAATCATAGGCATGCATGTTTGGTAGATACTCATTCATTTCCATTGAGAAGCATATATGGAGCATTTTCATAAGAACCATCTATGTTTACTAACCATTCATTTCTGTAGGAGTACCAAACAAGTTTAGTGAAAGGATTCAAAAGCTATCTATTCTTACCTTAAATTTATTTTTTCAAGAACTCTTGAGATCTCATGTAGTATGTCAGGCCATAAGTTTGATTTGCTGATGTATATTGATATGAAGGGGTGTGGAGGGGTCCTGTTGAAGGGATAATACAGAAGGTAACAACTTGGTGTGCAATTGTTTTAAACGGCAAGAAAACTCCCAAACTCCCTGGCAGGAATGTAGACAGACTTAAAATGAAGGGGGTGGAGGGGGCACCGTCCAGTATTTGGACAGGCACAGCTGTATGTTATGGGTGGCACTTTACACACTAATGTTACATACATAAAGTATGCCTCCTTGGCAGGGCCGTAGCCAGACTAACAAGTTAGGGGCCAAAATTACACATGCTGTGTACATTTGATTGTGTTTCTCATTTGTGTGCTAGTGACCAAAGGTAGTAGATCCACTTGAAATGCCTAATTGTTAACTTTTGATTATCTTTTTCTGTGCTAGGTAGACCAACATAATGTCCAGTTACATATTCTCTCATGGATTTGCATATAGTTTTTCGTTTCTGTATATTTTTATATACATTATATGCCACGGTTAAAACTGCATTGTCCATTCGGCATCTTGTATATAAAATTTCAAATGTTTCCTTCTGTATTTTTAGTTTCCATTGTACAGGTCACTTAACCTGCATTCTTATGACCATATGTCCATGCGTATGTCCATGCGTATGTCCATGCGTATGTCCATGCGTATGTCCATTGCTAACAAACCCGCACCGCTAAATTTTTGTACCACATTCCACACGTTTTCAAATACATGGTTCACTTTGAATCATTCAACCTTTATCTAAAGAGGAAGGACCAAGGGTCAGAAATATTTAGAATTCTATTAATTTCGGTTGTTGTTAAACATTTTTTATGATCTTTTATGAATATAAAATTATATTTATGTAGTTGCAAATCATATATACAAAAAATATATTGTTACTAGGTTGGCTAGTCCAAAAAGGTCCCAAAAAGGAAAAAAATCTAGATGTTTCTTTAATAATGAGGAAGCAAACTCCTATGAAAACTTTCTGTGGCAGAAATCATAGAAAGTTGTAGAAGAGCGCCACCCAAAAAGTGGACGGACTAGTGTTAAAAGGTGACATTTAGGGAAACACACGATAGATATTGTGTTCAATAGTGTAATAGGATACAGAGTGTGCTGTAGCGCCATAGAACAAACACTGCTCACCTCATATTATATAGAGCAGGTCCATTTTCTCCGGAGGGCAGACTATGTATAACCGAAGCCTGTAGACTTAATAGATGAGCGACACTGTGAACCAATGCCCCGCCATGCCTGGTAGTTGGAATAAAATTCAAAAATTTGTTCAAAGCATACTTGAATTCAAGCAGACCATTTTTCACTAGAGCAGTGAGAATCTGGCAGCTAAGGTAAGTAGTTTCCCCATTATCGCCTTGAATGACTTCGAACAGGAAAGTTAATTCTGGAATCTGAGAAAATAAAACAAAAAATATTTTAAATCCCCATTGAGGTTTCATTGTCGATATCTACATTTCATAATGACATCACGCATTCAAGTGCATCAGATTATGCATAATAATTTGTTAAAACAAATCTTTTCGTTAATTTTAAAAGCTTTCAAATTCTGACTTTCTCCCAAAAAATATTCTTACATTCTTCATGAACACTAATTTTGCTCAGGTATATTTGAATAGCCAGGACATCTAAAGATAAGATGTTTTATCATAATTCAGTCGACATTGAAAGACATCTTAGGTGTCTCTTGAAACTCACGTGGCTTGTAAGTTGTGACCCAGAATTGTCATCAATGATGCAAGAGACATTGTATGAGTTTTTGGACTTTCAAACTTACTTGTTTGGTTGTCTCATTAATAGGTGAGCCTGATAGTTCCTTGGATTGGCTAATCTGTCTGTATAGTCTATTAGCAGCTGCTAGCTGGATATCTTTGCTAGGATACTGTAGCCGCTTCTTCAAATCCTCCATAATTCATGTTTTCCTGCAAGAAAATTGATTCAAAAATGTATTTAAGCTGAAAGCAATGATGTGCACTCCCTCAGTCTCACTAAAGTGGCCATTTAAATAATGACAGTTAGTTGTGAATTTAATGACTTTTCAGTTGACCTTTAAGAGCTTAAGAACTTTCAATTCAAGTGTTCGGAATCTCCTAACGTTAGGCCGATTGCCTAGGCTAGTGTCAGTGGTTTATTTTTACAATTACATTTTGCCACTATTAAGGGCACATATGATACCCTACTCCAATCTCATATGCTGAGCACCAAGCGAGAAAGAACAATGCCAGTGCACGTGGCACAATGACGACTGATACCCTAACAGTAACACTAGGCCTAGTATATATAGTTAGCAGTTTAGCCTTTGACTGGAACCCATATCATAGACCCTACTATTAAACTCCAAAGACACCTACAATAGTACATATAGGGTTACCAGAGGTACGGATTTCCTCGCCAGTCCTCTTTTTACTGGCTCTCAAGAGCGTATGGGTAGATTTATAACATTGACATTGTCTATATATTTAAGCCAAAGAACATTCCCATTGCCAATTAATTTGGCAGATTGTACCACACATTTAGCCATAAAGCTGCAGTTTGGTCTGGCAGACCTGCAGCATTCCAGTATATATAACGCGACGTAAATTCAATTTCGTGAACAATAACAGCCAACCAGCCATGTACGTAAACCATGCAGTAATTCAGCATCACAAATTTGATCAGTGTATACTTTGAATGAAGATGGGGTGTACATTAGGCTTGGGCGAGTTCTACTCAATTCTACTTCGGAATCGCGATTCTTGACCTGAGAATCAAGTAATGATTCCACACAGAGTAGGACTCTGTATTTCCCCCTTTACATTGAAGTACCATAAAGAAAGGAAAATACATTGTTTTTATCACATCTTGCAATTTTATTGGCATTAGGAACAATTATGTACTAGCTATATACTGCTTCAAAACTAACTATATATTCAGCGGGCCGGATTGGATGGTCCGGCGGGATTTTTTTTTATTTGTTCTAGTTATATGACAGTTACGACCATGTGTGTAAAAAGTTGATTTTGGAATCTTTTGGAGACCGACTTCTGATTTTCACTGTATGTACGCCCCTGTATATATACCTGTGAAAATCCCATGCAAATCCAAGTTTTACACAAGGAGATATGGTCAAAAATGTGATTTTACTTAATTTGAC
>JAODAF010062275.1:0-11399 GCA_027574765.1 Molpadia intermedia
AAATAAATCATATTCCCTTCATTGTGCTTGTCGATATAGTCATCATTCAGTCATTCATTATATATACATAAATGTTTGTAGCGCGTTCCGCACGTTTTTAAATAATTTGTTCTCATTGAGTCATTCGGTGTTTATCTACCGAGGAAGGACTAGGGGTCAGAAATATTTAGATTTTTAATAATTTCTCTTGGTTCAGCATTACCATCATTTTAATAATTTATAGATATATATTTATATATAAGGAATGAATGAATGATGACTATATCGACAATAACAAGTACAATGAAAGGAATTGATTTATTTGCAGATTTTTAATATATCGACTAAAATCTGCAAGTAAATCAATTCCTTTCATTGTACTTATATATATATATATATAGAAAACATAGTTAGATACGCGTGTTGAAATCTTGATAGTGATACATTCTTTTCCAACGGGTTGCTTGTGGTGGCTTGACGGTTAGTTTGACAACTACTAAAGAACTTAGCGCAGTCTTCAATATCTTCATCTCAGTTAGGCCACCAAACTAGTGTGACGAACCGTAATTTAAGATTTTTTTTTATTTTATTAGTGGCATAGCGCCCTCCATTTCATTTGTTGTAAAGAAAGTTATCCGCTCTTGCACTAGATTATATTTGTCGATACGAGGTCATCGCCCAAGTTCAGCATAGGTTGATTGACGTCTCGGGTTTATCTAGTCGGATTTCATTTGTGCTTAGAACAAAGGCACCCGCCTAGGCCGGAATCAAAGCTCGCCAACTTCAAACACGCTTTAGAAGAAGCGACATGCTTTGATCTTCGTAAGCGGGCTTGAAAAGCTTTAAGTTTGTGTTGTTTGTTGGTTATGCCGCGCACGTTTCCAGAAGGCAGTTTCTACGAAAGTATGGGCGGCCATCAGGGCTAAAAAGACAACGAACAAAAAATAACCGTGTTTTAGAAAAAATCTTCTTTTACCATGAAATCAAACCCAAAATGCCCATAGAGATATAAAGAGATGTGAGTACGAAAGACAATCACAGAACTAAGTTATTCATCTGCAAAATAAAAAATATTTTTGAAGCGAACTACAGTTCTACAAATTAAGTGTACTAGCTCAGTCGCTCTATACATAAAACGTTTATATCAATATATGCAATATATGCATTTTTCTGATCGGCATTCTATAGTTATTGTTGAACCAAGGAGTTGATATTCTCTGGTTGTACTAGCTGATGATAGTGATGAGATCAGCAACTCCGTGCCCTCTTGTCCATTCTTAAGATAAAGTCGCTCGGTCTTTTTTGTAACTTTGAGCTTTATGCTTTATGTTTTATGTATATATATAAGCATTTCCTTTATTCCGGCATCTAGGATCCGTTAACACTAGTTAAAGCGTGCCAAAATATCGGAGGGCTCGATAACGTGACAACACTGCGTACTCTGTTTTACCCAGCTCTCGGAGCAGACGATGGCGGGAAGCGACTGATTCGGTGCGGTGAACACTCCGACTATGGCAGTATTACCATACTATTTCAAGACAGAATTGGCGGTTTAGAGGTACGAATATACGTTATAGAACACAAAGGACACAAATTAGAGTTCCACGTATTACTTCAATATCTGCCGTATTTATTTAAATATTCAACTATCTAGTTTTGTTATTGCGTGATATGCGGAATATTCCGTGATGACGTCAGCGTATGAACGTTTTCTCTGTCTGATTGTCATACAGGCTACAGCGTGCATACATATTTTCAGTATAGTAGATCGTAGAATATTATTTCTCTTAAAATTCCAAATACGTGGTGTATTTGGAGACGTTAATATAAATGTTTTGGTGAGTTGGTTAGAAAAGAACACCACGGATTTCCGATAGTGAAACTGTTTTAGAATTATAACATAGCTGCAAGCTGCGTTTGGGAAAACGTAGACTCGTTGTAACCCTTCACAACTTTCATAGAGTATATGTATTCTCATATTCATTTTGTACATGTACAGTGAATGGTTATATGCACTCCGAATTAGAAATTAATGTTTATGGACTATTAAAAGAAAAATTTAATTATTTGAAATGCGATACAGGTACCACAGCCATAATACAGTGTCCTAATTTGTCAAATAAAAGTATTATAGTATTGTAAGATACTACGTACCCAGTATCAAAGCCTTATATAGTCTATTTCTTTTATTACAGGTTTGCACTCGTAACGGTAAATGGATACCGGTTACTCCCATACCGGGTACAGTGTTGGTAAATATTGGTGATTTAATGCAGAGATGGACATCAGATGTGTATACGGCTGCGGTAAGTGACCCCTGGGTCAGGTTAGTCGAGGTACAGTAGTTTGCAGATAACAGCTAACTTTAGTCAGTCTGATAGTTGTATCTAATATTTACCATGGTCGCTTTAATCTACTGTCGTAAACACGTATATTCACCCCCTTTACACATACTTTTCTCACCTCTTAAACTATGCTTCTAACCGAAAATATACCAGCTATCCATTTTACTCACAGCAGGCCTTCATTTTATTAGCTAAAGAAAATGATAAAACTGATGACTGTGATGAGATCTGCAACTCTGCGATTGCCCTCCTGTTTACTATTCTCTACTCCACTCTCTTTATGCTGAGCACCAATCGATAAGGTTCCATTTTTAAATTCGAATCATGGTCTCCCAACTGGAAAGCGGATGTTTTAGCCAGTGAGCTAACCAGGATAATATACCAAACCCATCTACCAGATTTCATCCAAATCCAACAAGAGCTTTGTGATATACGGTATTCCACCGACAACCCCGAAATGCGGGGTCGCGCCCAGAGCAAAGTTCTGACCCAGGTCATCACTGAAATTGACTCAGTTGATCCTTGTAGTCTTTGACCTATATATGCCTACTTCATCTGTCAAATTTCATCCAAATTCAATAATAAATTTGCGATATATCCTACGAACAAGCACCGTATATAAGTCTGATTTGACCCAGTAATCCAGTCCTGAACCAGATCATCACCTACAATTTTATCAGTTGCTCCTTGACCCACACTTAACCCATCCAACAAATACCATCCAAATTCATCGACAATTTGGTAGGCTATATCATTTGTGGCATATCCTGCCAACAACCAAAAAGGTCGGGTCAGACCCAGTAATCCAGATTGGACTCCGATCATCACTAATATGTAATCAGTTGTTCCACGAGCTATATGTAACCAATCTGCCAAATTTCATCCAAATCCATCAATAAGTTTGTGATACATCCTGCTAAGGAGCAAAACAGTTTTCATTACCACAATTTAATCAGTTGGTCCGTTTCACATACCTAACCCATCCACCAAATTTCAGACAAATAATATGACTTTTGCAGATAACCTACTAACAACAAATGAACCATAAATAGACTTATCCCATTCAACAAGTGTTGTTCAAATCCACCGGTAACTCTAAAGGGGAGCCTGCTAACACACCCCTACACGCACGCACACATATGAGTGAACCCATTACCTAATAATTCGCTTCGCGGCGTAGGTAATTATTAATAAAACAATAGGGATACTCTACTATACGTTCCAAGGGCGTAGGAAGCGGGCTGTAGGGGCGGAAGTTGCCCCCTCCCCCACTTGCCGAGGAAGAAAACCCCTTATATATGTATTTTCTCTGTGGAATACACTTCACCGTCTTCATGCACTCAAATCTCAATCTCAACTATCATCATTTCCGCTTAGATAGTAACAAAATCAGGATTCGGCCACCTCAATCAAAAATCCTGGCTACGTCAGCTCCACCCCCTGCTAAAAATACCTTCCTACGCGCTTGGTTAAAACTATATGGGATTATAAACTGGTCGTCTGTAATTGTAAACATTGAGAGACTGCATCTTTTCGTATTGCCTCTATGCTGAATATTATTAATGAATATGGATCATGCGTGCGAGAATCGTGTCCATTACGGAGCTGCTTCTAGTCACGTGCGCTGGAAAATCAAAGGATTTCAAAGCGTGAGAAAAGCTCGACCAAACATTAAAATATTACAGTTGTCCTTTCTCTAAGTGACTGCTGAATTAAAGGACGACTGATAATAGTATAGGGGTTATGAGTGAGGTTAGGGTAGTATTACATGACATCAATTCTTAATCTTGCATGATACTCAAATTTAAGGACTTTAATGCATACATATTTATTAATGGTTTATGGAAAGACTAATTAATTGTGTGAAAGCTAGAAAATTAATAAAGTAAATTTGAATACAATCGTAGTGTCGGCTAAAGTACTAGTATTCTCCAGGGTAGAGAATTCACTCACTTTACTCAACACTCTTTACAACAATTATGACATACCTGATAGTCTATCCGTTTGTTGTTTGTCACAATTTCTCTCCACTACCAAAGCCATATTTGGTTGGTCAGCATTACCAAGCGCACAACTGACTGAACTAAACATTATAAACCAATCCAATTGAAGACAACATAGGTATCTGGTCGCATTAGCCTACTTCGTTGTGTAGGCCTACTTTAGACTTCTTTCTGGTTTACAAACTAGTTTTCCATCAAACCATTTTTCAGGACCTAGTAATTGGAAACATACAGTAAAATGACAACATCATGGGTGGAAGATTTGCACTGTTTGTTGAGTGTTTTGTATTGCAATCATAATAGCTAAGTGACCTACTGCTTTGAACTCTAATCAACATTTTTTTTTTTAGTGTTTAGCTTTTTCGGGTTTTTACAAAATGGATGGATTGGTTCTTTGATGTTATCCATTTGAATTTCCAGAAATTAGTTAAGTAAGTGCATGTTAAGTTCACTGATGTGAACTAGTTTCAACCCATTTTGGTCTTTGATAGGTAGTAATTATAAGTGACTGGGGATATGGTTCATATCGGATGATGTAGTTATCGAGTAACGGAATGGTATGGATTATTTTATGGTTGACTTGTTATCATCTGTACACTTTTTCTAGACATTTTTTGCTGTCACTTTGAAAACATGTTTAAATGGCAAACATGTTTTGAACTAGGATTCCTAGTGTTTAGCAATTAAACACTTGATGTTTAGGAATTTGACATGCGCGTTTAACCTTTAAATATGTTTACAAAGGTTTAAATATGCGTTCTACTATAAACGCATTTTAAAGTGTATGGGTTTCACACTCCCGACTTTTTTATCAAAATTCTGCAAGTCTCCCTTCATCCCCAATATGCTGATATGTTTCGCGCACGGTTTTTCTTTCGTATTATTCAAATAGTGTAGCTTTGTAACATTACAGTATCAAGCGTTAGCCGCAGACGGTGTGTTAGGTTCATTTAGTGTAGCTTGATGCAACATTACAATAATATATTTTTCATATTGCCGGCGGCAGGGCGAGGAATGGGGTAAAGGATGTCTTACCCCCTCCCACAAATTACGATAATAACCTCCAATATCCCATACGCATACAACGCATCTTCTTCTTTCTATTTCACACGCTGACAAATTTCACTTGGAATAGCTTTATGAAGCATACCTGTAGGAAACCATGAACATCCAGCGGGCTTCGTCCCTTAGACTCACATTTGCTTTTCTCACGTACTCGCATGGACCATGGTTCATATTCGGGCCCTCTGATCCCATGCGTGTAAAATTAGATGTCTTATACATGTATTCGCTACGGTATGGTAAGCATCTCATGCTCTTCATCATAACAACGATAATTTATATGAGTCAGACGTCACAAGAATAGTTGAAAAAGCGCAGAAAAATGGGCGAAAACCGATGTAATTTGGTATATTCTATAGTGAACTATCGGAAACCTATCGTCACCTTCCATTCCCAGTGTTCTCTACTACTTAGACCAAAACCGTCAAAATGAGCTCAGAGATTTGCCTGAGATATAACCTACGCCAAGAACAATTGCCTTATTTTAATTAGGGAAGATATCCTTATTCAACTGAAAAGGTTGGATATCCATGGAAATTTATACAAGCTCATATATGCCGTAGCCATGATTTGAAAGAACAAGGGGCACCACTCACCATCTGTACCAACGGGCAATAATAATGGTTGATGTTTCTGCAATATCTGTTTTTAACGGGTTCAAGTGGAGGAACTGGTGGAACCGCAACTGCGCCCCCTCCCCCCTCCCGTGGCTACGTCCTTGATATTAGTAGTCATATTCAGTATTCCAAAAACAAAATTATCATTTTGGAAGCGCTAACTAATTTTGTATTGATTAAATGGTGCGTGACCGGTGTTACGGTCTTCAAAGTGAAAATATCGGAATCAAAATATATTAATCCGATTAGCCTATATATATGAACTTAAAATGATCAAAGTGAAACATGTATTGAACAGTATAAACATGAAGGTAATTGAAAAGAATTATTGCTAAAACAATCAATTAATTAATTCTAGGAAATTAGCATTTTAATTAATAGTGTCACAGGTGTTACAAAAGTTGGGACGTGTGTTACGGTGTCTGAAAAGTCATATGAATTTGTCAAATTAAATTAACTTTGCAGAGTAGTGGCTCTGCTTCAATAGAGGCAAGTGATCTAGCTAATAATGTACACTATATAAGAATTTCAATCAAAAGGTTCTGTGGGAAGTGGGTGCTGGAACAATTGCGGGTTGGACTGGTCATAAGGATATTTCCCCCATGTTGTGAAACACTTAGATGTTACTCTGTGTCAATTCTTTGTCAATGCATAGGATGCGCTGACCATGGTTTCTGGCATACCATAATATTTCATATTTTATCAATATCCGAAGCATTGGGATACCTGTATACTGAACCCGATGTGTCTTCTTAGGAAACTCACAACAAGAGACACGCGTAGCTTGTTCAAGAAACTTGCACATACACACTTGTGTTTCAAGGTATCCTACCACCACAGTCTCCAGTGGTCACTTTGTAGGTAACATTAGTAGGACTTGGCAATAGAAATGAAGGGACAGTGTTCTTCTGCACATTATATTTGGCTCCACGTGGTAGGGTCGGGTGCGTCACCGTGGTCTCTTCAGGGCGTACTAGTGGCTTCGGTGCTGTTCAAGTCATAAACATAAACATAAACATGTATATATATTGAATATTATTCTTATGGGAAGAACCTGAGAACATCTAAAGAATTAATTTCACATAATCATTCTACTTGTACCAGAACTAATGCACTCTTCTCTGTTTTTCGGCATCGCAATAGTCATGACAAACTTCTCCTAAACAATTACTGCTATAAGAATAATATACGATATAAAACAAACCGGTCATTTTCAAATTATTAGCATTAGTAAGCTTAAGACTTTTCTACTGTCTTATTCTACTTTGTTATTTTGTTTATCCTCATTTCTTTCTTTACTTTTCTTCTGTGTTCTTTCCATATTTCTGTCTTGTCATGGTCGCTAGCTCGGGAAATTTTTTGTTATTCTAGTGTCCTGTATATGCTACGGTATCTGTTATTTTATTGTGTATACAAAATAAATTGAGTTTAATTAAATATTGACTGTTAATTAGCTAAACATCAATACTGTGTACATGTAACATCCTACTTTGAAAACACTTGCAATTGTAGTAATGGCTGGAACAACTTCCGTTGTAGCTATAGTCACCACTCTCGTCACTGTCCAAACTACCCCATTCAGATTTCCCTGATGTGAACTTTTATTGCATTTCTATGGAATGTCCCTTACTGTACGTGTTCAATACTGAGAATATGTACCTGTTCTTATGTATCTTTTTTTCACAACATATCGATTTAGTATTCAAGTACGGTACTTCTGGACTCCGATTTGAAGACGTGATAAAAGGAGCAAAAACATCAGATGTGCCTGTATTTCTGCCTTCCCTTCTTCTTTTCATTAAGTTAGAAACACCTTTCCATCCCAACAATCTCTTTTCAGTAAATTAATTGTTAGTGTCAGTTTTAGAAGAAATAAAAGTGACAATCAAATGACAACGCAGTTTTAAATTACGGTATTGCAAATTTAAGAAAGACCAACAACTGACGTTGGTTTCTAGAATTGTATTTCACCTCCACACATGCAACCGCACACTCTCACATATAACCCTTTATTTTCCCTTATATTATTGAACGAATAAACATTTCAACATACTTACGTGATCTTAATTATCACATAACTATCATATACCGCATTTGAAATGTATCACAAAAGCAACCTTTTGAAAGCAGCCAATGATTCAGCCCAAATCCTCATGTAATTATGTAAACAACTGCTGCAGTTGATATGAAGTATTCAAATGCACTACTGTATGTGGCATTTTGAGAAGACCAAATTACACTCATAAACCATATTTTCATATCACCATGAGCAGTCTCATCATGGTTCTATTTTGGTTACTAAATTTATTCTATTTATTTCAAAATATCTACCACAGTGGATTTATGGTTCCTTTATCACTGAATCTCTAAAAACTGTCTGAAAAGCGGGAATGCCATTGATTGTAAAACTGGCATGGCGGATGAAACCTGATGTTACAAATAGACTGTGATGCCCTATTCTGTGCACTATATATTGTTATTGGCGCCTGTAAAGGTAAGTTATGGTTAGGAAACCCGAAATTTAAGTGCATAACTCCCAGTGACAATGTCCGACATGGTTGATATTTTGGGAAAAGTTGTGAATGGGGTACGGGAACGTTTTGAGGTCACCAAAGGTCAATTAGTGGTCAAAACTAGTATTTTGGCAATAACCTGAAAACGAAATGTTGTTGGGGTTGGGAGTTATGCTATTGTAATCCAATAGTTGACCCAATTCCGGGTGACGCCATATTCGGATCTAAAAGGTACCTTTCGATCAAAAATGTCAATTGATTTAACTCTAAGCGACCTTCGTGTGCGAAGTTATCAGATGTCAACATTTTCTGGGGTGGGGGTTTAAAGCACACTAAGGATGGTCGTACAGATGTTTTTTTTGTTTTTGAATTAGCATGTCAAACTACAACTGACTGATAGAGCTCTGCATGCTCTATGGAAAGAGCCAACTTCCGCTTAAATCGGACACCTGGTTATGATGTACGAAATGCTGGGCCAAATGTTGATTTTGCGACATTTTCTTCCCCAAAGGTCCGATACGGTTGATATTTTGGGACAAGTTGTGGGTTATTTGTTGGATGATAATGGGTACACATGGACCCAAACATATTGGGCCTAACTTTTTATTTTTTGAATAATGACATATAACACATCATTTAAATTGTAATATTCCTCTAAGCAAGAAACCATAGTGCCCTTTGGCTCTTGTTTGAAAATTTATTGAAAATGTCTGTATAAAAGGTTCATGAAATGATTCCAATACAGTACCAGCGGTTCACATATGGTTGATTTATTTATTGCTATTGAAGTAACAGAGTTTTATACCAAGCTGCAGTATGATTTAGAAATTGATCTCACTTGTTCCAAACCATTTTGTAACATTCTCGTAAATGTCAGTTGTTTCTGATCAACATGGTGCTTGTAACTTAAAAGCATAATTTATCTTAGATTTTTCTCAATATCTAACAATACCTTTTTGGTTTCCATTCTCTGATTTTATGTAGTGTTTCACTGTGTTCTATTTATATATTTAGGCAGATTCATGTGTAGCTTATACAATTACATGCCTGTTCAAGAAAGAGGGTTAATCCCCATATGTTCTGCGAGTGATAAAATGTCATCAAATTTGGTCTGTTTTTTTAAATTCTTAAAGATGAAGAAAGCTACCACAAACTCTCTGAAAGGAAGTTTATTTGTAGTGATGGGTAAACCGAGACGAAGTTTATAGGTAGGGGTGGGTAAATTTACAGTGTGTTTAACCACCCCTACATGTAAACTCCATTACATGTAGTTTGGGAAATGTATCTTTTCTTTTAATGAAACAGGTCTATGAGTAAACTTTGAAGTAGAACAGGAAGTTGTTCTATTTGCCACCCATCAAATCAAATCACATTTTACTGTCTATGAATACATTCCTAGCTTCCTTTCCAAGTTCAATTTATTTTGTTGGCAATCTGGTAGATGCTGAAAGGGATGGGAGGGAGAGTGGTGGGTGTAATCCTCCAAGCCCATTTAATGATATCATTGGTAAAATTTATTGTGATTGGATCAGATGTATATAGATTCAAGATTCTTTAAAATGGAAAGATTTTTGATGGGTTTTAAGATCACGGTATTAATATCAGGGTTTTGATTGAGTCATATCATAGCATTTTTCAAAGTCTTCCAAAGTAAATATGATACTGAAATTTGACCAAATATGTGTGACTATTCTTATAAGGCAGATAATGCCAAAATGCTTATATGAAAATATATTCCACATTATGTAATACAGATGTACAGTTACCAACCGACAGATTGTAATAATGCAATGTTATCGAAAAATTGACAAATATGTTGAATTAAAGGTTATTTGGTAAATGTTGATATTTTTATGAGTAAATATTTGATTGATTATTAATACTGTAAATGTGGTGTAATGCATTGTAGCTTATTATATTGAAGTATGCTGTACATGTCACATAGATGTTAATATTCACAGTAGTTAGCAAACAAAGTTTTATAATAATAAGTCATGGGGTAGTGTCGAATTAACTGTTAACACTATATGTATCAGTATGTTGTCTGCAAGTTTCCATCATATGGCAGATTTATCTATTCTGCTATAAATGTAATTTCATGAAATGTTAGATGGCTATACCAACAATGGCAAATTCAATAATAAATATTATAAATACTACTTACAAAAAATAAAATTACAAGGGCAAATGATAATTTATATATACTTTATACAAGGGATAAAATGGACAAACTGTCACAGTGCAAACATTGAGGGCCCCACTGGGACTCATGGACCAGATGGGTTCTGCAAGTATTCACTGTGGTATATTCTGATGTGGTAGATTTTCCATTTCTGCCCCTTGTATTGTGGCTACATTTACATGAGGTCAATCGATGTGGTCACTCATTCTGTTGTCCAGTCTGGCCTCATGACATATAAGGATACCACATATGCTGAGCAGAAGTTCCTGGGTTTGATTTTCAGTAATTAAATCGGCAATTTTTCACAGTGGCTGCTTTTCAGTTGTGCTCCTTGTATATCTATAATTTACCATTAGCCTATGTATATATGTGTTGCTTGTATTTAAATAAGCATTTGCACTCATAATGCACATCCAAACATTCATAAATTAAATATTTACCTTGAAAGATGAAATCAATACTGGGAGAATATTCCTTCACTCTCACTGATCATGCAATTTTAAACGTGAAGTTAATTGGATGTCAATGGACGTTTTAAACGGGAGAGGGGAGGGGTGGGGGTGCATTGTCAACCCAACATCAAACCAACGCTGGCAGACTATAGTGTGAGTAGCCCAAACAGGTAGCCATACTATACAGGTAGCAGCTTGCTCTTTTTATTTATTACACATTGTAAAATCATTTTGGAAAAGGTTAAT
>JAODAF010062386.1:0-11397 GCA_027574765.1 Molpadia intermedia
TTTGTGTGGAAAATACCGTTTTTAGGCATGGAAAATACAGATTTGTGTTTTTGAAAGTTGGCAGCTGGTCTGGTGTAATAGTTGTACTCCTTTTATCCAAATAAATATTAAACTCCAGGCAAATATGTAACTATTTGTTCTTGGTGTCCCCATCTAGGATTCTGCTTGGCCAGTATTGTTCCATGCCATATCTGTTTTGTTTGCTGCCCTCTCTGTTTTTTGGAGCGTTAAAAGCATAGAAATTGTCAACAGTATCCTGGTGCCTTTCTTCTTGGTGCTTATACTTGTCTCATTCATATGGAGCTTGACGTTGGAATATGGAACCAGAGGTCTTGCTTACATCTTTTCTCCAGACTGGGGTAAATTGGCTGCATTCTTTATTCTTACAAATAAATTAACCACCGACCTATAACTTTCTAGTGAATATATTCTGTATACATAAACTTTATTCCTGTACATAATACAGTGTACAGTAGATACTGTAATCTACACAGGAGATAATTCAGTAAAATATATTATTCATGGATGAAAGTTTAACGGCTGCTTGTATGACTGAGGTTCTCAGCTGCATGACATCATGCATTTCAAATTCCAACCAACCTTTTTCAAATTAATCATATTACACGTTCCCACCAATCATGTTGCTATATTTTCTAATGTTTCATTACTTCACAGATCAGTTTTCTAATCCTCGCATGTGGGTCGATGCCATCAGTCAGAACGCCTTTGATACGGGTGCAGCCAGCGGCCTGTTTGTTACATATGCGACGTTTATGACTGCAAAGAACGGAGTAGTCAAGTACGGGCTGTTGATACCTATTGGAAACAATTTAATCAGGTAACTGTAGGTATTTTTTTATTAGCTCTTTAGTGTACAGAGGAGTTATGATAGTGTAAAGTTGATCAACAATCAGTCGAAATAGCATGACCCAGCATGACATCTGTAGGGTGTAGATGGCGTCCTAGAATTTGCTGCACATTTCCCTTCTGGGAGCACACCACCATTAATTTCTCCATTGACTTACACACTAAATTTGTTATTTCAAATGGCGGAAGCAGGATGGTAGAAGTTCACAGTTTGTTCATGGTACATCTCATTTGAATGCTGACAAGATATATATCTTTATGAAACCAACAAATTAGCATAGCATGACCAATCCAATTTTTGGCTAGGAGAGGTTGACGTTTAGGAAGGTACACCCTACCCCTAAGAACTGATCTGTCTAATGGTGGTGTGCTCCCAATTCAAGTATATATTATTGTCCATTGCTTTGTATTTAATGAAAATATAATCAGTTACCATTTGGGAGTTCTAAACATAAGAGGAGGTTTAGACAGTATGATGATAATATGGTATGTTGAATTAGTGGTATTAAATTAATGTATCCTATGCTTCAGCTTTTTGACATTTTGAAAGAAGCATGTTTGTTTATTTTAGTCTGAAATATGCATATCTTTTGTTCTGCTGGAGGCTTTCTGTTCACTCATATCTCCAGAGCTATAACCATGTTGACAGTTTCTATATATTTGGACAATATTGGAGCATTAACAGATATGCTGGCCTAGCAAATTGCAGTATTTGCAACATTCCTGACATGTATGAAAGGTTGTTGTAATTTCACAATATCTCTAGTGCACTTGTATTACATATTGCTGTAGACCTTATTATATTTGTTTCGCTCTAAATACAAATGTGATGTTAAAGCCAACCAAAGCTCTTGTTTCTAATTACCTATGGCAAAATATTTCATTGATGTTGTTGGAAGGCTATATTGTATCATTCTACATTATTGTTCATGATTCATTTATTATCTTAGACTTTTTTCCTCATTTTGCTCTACAGGTATCAACATCGGTCTTATTGTTGGAGTTGCCATAGGTGTTGTGGTCCTTATCATCATCATTATTGTGCTGGTCATCATCTTTGTAGTAAAACCAGGTAACTTGATGCAGCGTCACAAATACCTTTTTCATTATGTAACTATATGTTGTTGATATAGCTGCCATTTCAATGATTTGAAAGGATTTCAGGAAATTTTGCATCAATGAGGAAAGCAAGGTTCTATTTCCCATACATATTGTACTGTGGTGATGGAAATTTTCCATCTTTTAGCCATCAGGCACAACTAGGCCAACAGGAAGAGGATAGAATAGGACCCATCCACATTTCTTAGATTTGCATCTGGATATATGGCTCTCCCGTTAGAATTTGTTGAATGGTTATGGCCTTATGGGAGCTTACTTATTACGAATATGGTACATCAGATATAAATAACATTTAAGATTGCAATTTAAATCTTATTATCTGCCCAATTAGCTGTTAGATATATATCTGGTAATCAATATGGTACCATCCGATATAAAGAACATGCTGGTTGTATTTGTGGCATGATTATCAGCTCGATGGACAGTTATGCAGATCTGGATGTTCTGGTAATCAGGAAGGATACCACTATTGGTATGAACAATATTTCTGGGTTGTATCATTTATAATCTGACATGCCACTTGAATCAATCAATGTATAGTGTATTTTAGCGAGAAACACCATTGAATCACAGCCTTTTCCAGGTGAGATGAATCCTGGTTACTCAATTTGCCCTCAGGGGATGGATACAGCAGTGCCTAATTGAAAGCAAACAAGTTTGATGATCTTGTTGAGGTGATGATTTGTTTACAGTGTATGTATGCTTGCTCAAATATGCATACACTGTGCATTTTAAACTGTGTTAATAGGGGATTTTTTACACAGGTCTGTGGGTTCCTGCCCTGAAGACTGGAGTCATTGAGGGTTGAAGTGCTGGACCATTGAATTTATTAGGTGTATAAATTACTGGGTCCAACCCAGATTTTGTTATTGTTAGTAAGATATATCACAAAGTTAATGATGCAGATATAGATATATAGCCTGTGTATGAGACATGTACACGTGTGGAGTGTGGTGGCGGAGTGGCTAAGGCATTGGACTAGTTTGATTTCTGGTACTGCCGTTACACACAGGTATTTTATCCACAATTGCATCTCTCCACCCAGGTGTATAAATGGGTACTTGTGAGGCAACTGATGGGGCCGCCAGTTGCACGGCTGCCAGGGGTGTAGATGATGGTGTGAGCGAACGTGTGCAGGCACGGTCTTTATCAGGTTGTAATGTTTAAATTTCCAAGAGGCCTGTTATGATATCGGCGTAGGTATGCACTCTACTGAGTGCTCTCCCTCTAGTTGTGTAATGCAATGACAAATAACTATGGCCCCCTACAATGCAAACTGTCAATCTTACTGATTTATTACCTGAAAGGGGGGGGGGACAGAGCTTCATTACAGGAGACTTAAAATTAATTTTTAATCAGCCAGAGAAATATACTCCTTTAACCGGACCTATTTCCTTGCTGAAGTACATCACATTAGAAAGGTCTTTGTTTATAACTAGTTCAGTGCACTGTTGATTATACACACATGTTATTTTTGAGTCTGTATTAACACACTCATATGAGTGGATTTTGGCTTTTAAACATTCAAAACTAGGCTTAATTCAAACTTACCACAAATGAAACAATCATTTTTGAGGGCTTCTTCCTTCTCTTGTTTGTCGCTCCTGAGTGAGGCAAATGTATCGATGATTACACCAAAGATGAGGTTGAGAATGATAATAATGACGACAAAGAAGAACAGCAGGTCATAGATTACTCTGGCAATGAAGAGAGACTCCTGAAAGACAAACAAATTAAGGATTAATGCCCAATAGTGGTAAAAGTATCATGATACATAACTTAGGTACTGTAATACACTGACACAAACATCTTGTTTTATTTTGTCTAAACGTGACCAAAAAGTGGATGAAAAGAGGCCGGAAGCTACTAGACTGGAACATACATAGACCTATCGGAGACAAAATTTCACTTTGATAATTTGAAATGTCACAAATAGAAAATTTTGTCACAGAAAGACTATTAAAACAAAGGAAGAACAAAGAGCCCAGCTAGGCGATTAAATTTGTAAATACTCATTCGTATTCATATTTACCACTATACCATGGGTTCAATACATTCATCATACAAGAGCAGATACAGTATAGTATGCTGGTCATTACAAACTTGTTCCTTTTGTAAAACGTTTCTAACCTCACACTCTAATGATGACCGAGATGACAACATCTAAAGTTAATCATGAGCAGATAATCGTGGTACCAGAAATAATTGGTACTTTCCCTGTACTTGGTCTAACTTCACAAGTCAAACACTGTAAAGAAGAACTACGTCACCAAGGGGGCAAACACAAAATCACCGTTCTGGGCAGGTTCATATGCAGCTTTTATCAAATTCAGATCGTGAGCCTGCAATAAAATTTCTGAACATGTTTTATTAGTCAGTACATTAAGGTACACTCATAATACATGACATGCTATGTTATCGTTGTGTATAAAGGATGACAATACCTCAACAGAGGGCGCTCTAAGGACATCTCCAATTCCTCCACCACTGCGTAGACCGAAGTTTAATGTGGTGATGATACACATAAAGAGTGAGCTGCAAGCATTCTCCATGACTGCATCTTCTGATTCGTCATCGTCAACATCTGAAAGATAATAGCATTAAACATTACTATATTCTGATCTAATATATACTATTTGTGGCTATGAAAATTCATGAGGAATATATATACAAGATACAATAAGTTGACACTAAACTTTCTCCAATTTATGCCAATAAATAAGATCACCTAATGTCACCCATAATGATTTGATTTGATAAACTTTATTTCCACCATAACAGTAACATATTACAATAAAATACAATTATACAGTGTACAAACATAGAAGTTAAGTTAATTTAACCAGAAATCGCAAACGTTTAGTGGTTCCGGTACAATGTAATTTTCAGTACAGGATGGTTGTGCAACTGGTCTCCCCTGGGAAACATAATTCTGTACTAGGTTAGTTTGGGATGGTTCCACCCCCCTATAGGTATGTAGCCATGCACACAATTCATAATGCTGGAATATTACTTGTTAGTCTGGAGTAATCTCACATACCCACCCTATAGGGGTGTGGCCATGCTCCTGTGTCAAAGAGGATAGGGGGTTTTCACAGAGTGATGAAGATGATCTTACCAGGGTGACCATCAAGTATGATGTTAGAGTATCTGTCAGCAAAGCTAGTCTTGCAGTTGGACTCCCCAGGAAAACATAATTCTGGACCTGGACCTTTACCTATAGAAACAGTGACAAGAAGTGATACTATGGGAAGGGTTTTGGACTGGCCAGGGCAGATCTGAAACTGCATTTAAGGGGCGAGGTGATCAGAGTCATATCTCACAACTATACACCAAAACACTATAACTTCATATACAAAGTTGTTTCGACAATTTTCCACTTTCATTTTTGATGATTTTTTTAAAATTTGTTGTTTGGTGGGTGGGTGTTGAGGAAGTTGCTTTTAATCTAAACTGGTTGTAGAGTGAAAACATAATTGCATGAGGATATCCTATGGGACTGACACCTGATAAGCCTCCCTACATGGCTGTAGAGAATAATGACATAGATGTAGTGATGGTATATGGGAGAAGTATTACATGTAACGATACCAGTGTTTATGACCAATTGCATATAACCTCCTGGGAGGTTAATGACATGTATGTTAGTTATACATCTGTACATTGATGGGTCACATTCTGTCATGTTTCTAAAGACAACCTGGGTGCCTCACACTGGCGTATTCTAAATTACAAGATAATGATCTTAGTTCTGCAACATGTCAATATTAGTGATTCTTTTCAGTGATTGTATAACTTTGAGACAGGAATGAAAATATGATATCTCATGATATAATACATTGAAACATTTTGATAAATTTGTGCAGCCAGTAATATTAATGATATTTTGATGTGACCCATGTTAGGAAGCCTGTCTACGTGTTTGAGAATGAACAAGACATTCATCGGTCCTACTCATGCAGATCAGTATTCAGATGACAACGAGGGAGGTAAACTTATTAATATCATTCAGATCCATTAACCGACAATTAACATCCTTTAATATACTATGTATGTGAGTGTTCCACTGATGTACAAGAAAAATTAGAAGAATGCTTCATGTTTGGGCATGATGCTGGGATGGTTGTTTTGTTCAAGCGGTTTGCATAGGAAGTTGCACACTACTACAGATAAGTGCTTTAATATTTACTATCATTAAATGCCAAGTAATACTTTCATACCCCAAAATGCCAATCAACAAGAATTGCAACAAGTGTTCCACAATATTGTGCAACACAACTGCATTGCCTTGTGAAAAGTGATAGTTTGTATCTTGCACCACATTGAAGTGTTATTCCCAGACTGCTTGGCCAAGGCAAGGTGGATGGAATTAGTTTTAAAACTGCCCTACAGCTGCTCTGAGTCCACCTGGAAGCAATCTTAAAACCAGAACACAAATATGTGCAATAGTGGTTCCGATGCTTTGACATGTTAATTAAATTTCATTATGGTGAACAATTATATCATTTTGGCAGGTGGGGGGAGCATACTTGTTGGCAGGTGGAGGGGGGGGCATACTTGTTCTGCCACATAAAAATAAAATGTTTTCAACCGTATGTCGAGTTTTATTCAGACTTGATACATTCTTGATGGTTGATAGTGGGTACATGTAGTGATGTGTGTCAAAGGTCCAATTCTTAAAATTGCTGTAACTTTCCAACCGTAAATCGGATTGTATTCAAACTGGATTCATTCCTGATGGTTGATAATGGTACATGTTGGTTAATTAATTAATTAGGTCATGGGGTCAAAGGTAAACTTCTTACATATGGCATCAATCCAACTTGTCGCTCTTGAGATACCGAGTTTACAAGCCTTTAACTGTGATAACATTCTAACCCACTAGATGCGTACGTTAGGTTTAGTCCCTGATAAGCGTAAGAGAATACATTTCTGATTGTGGTGAAATGTGGAAATGCGTGCCGATATGCTTAGTAGCGATGGAAATGTCACCAGTTCACCGCTACTAACCGTGAACCAAAATGTACGAATTGGCTGTTCTAACCCTGCACATTCATGAATATTAATGTGATTCAACTGATGAATTAAACGGGCATGTACCTACTATCAACTGACATCACCATACCAAGTATGAAGATAATCGGCATTTGGTTGCAATGTTAGAGACATTTTATGAAATATGAACACACACACACACACATACATACATACACACACATGCCGACTTGAATGCATAGATTCCGATGCTGCCTTCGGCATCGCAACCAAAAACCAAATTAAAAACTCAACAAGAGGAAGATTTGTTAGAAAGTTAAAGAAAGCATATGTATAATAGAGATCTTGTTGTAACAGTTTATTTTCAGTTACTTCAGATTTTTAGGGAGACCGTTTAAACGGTAAACGAATGTTTTTGACCGTTTAAGCATTTAGTAAATTAGTAATGCTATTTCAGGCTCAATGATTTATTGAGTCAACTTTAGCTGTTGATATGAGTGAAAATATTTACTGTGAGTGGCATACTATCCAACAAATGGCCACAGCATATAGTGCAAAAGTTTGAAATAAAGTAACAAAAATATTTTCTTACTTCTTCAGGTACACCCAGAAGGCAAATTTGTTGTAGATATTGATAAATCCATTAATATGGCTGACATCACACCAAACATCAGAGTAGCTCTCCGTAACGATAGCCATACTCTTCATAAGATTCTTCCAAATAAGGTTGGTACTTAAATTTTCTGTTTAAGATCTAATTAATATAATGGCTCACTGTGGGTCTCACTGGACAAAACGGCATGGAAAAGTTTAGCAACTGTTTGTCTTTTGGCCAGCTGAATTAGCTGCAGAAATCTTTGGCAATTTTATTCAAATGTGCATCTATAGGCTTCAATTTCTTTTCCATTTTTTCGCTCAGCAACTTCCACAGTGAGCCCTACTATGCATATCATTTTCACCAACAGAGTAAATGCCAGACTATGCAGTATGTCCATCCATATAGCTTTGTATGATTTCAAATCACTTGAACCATGTCTGGTCACAAATTATTCTGATAACTGGTGACATGAACAAACCACACTTAATCTGAACTGTACCATGTCAGGTCTCAGTTGGTTCTTATAACTGAGGTTTTATAGTAACTGGTTCTATGAACAAACAGAAACCTCACTGATATGAACTTCCACTTATCCATACTATGTCTGGTCTCAGGTGGTTCTTATAACTGAGGTTTTATAGTAACTGGTTCCATGAACAAACAGAAACCTCAATGAAATGAACTTCCACTTATCCATACAATGTCTGGTCTCAGTTGGTTGTTATGTCTGATATTTTACTGTACCTAGTTCCATGAACAAAGAGAAACTTTGCTGATATGAACTTACTCTTATCTGTACCATGTCTGGTCTCAGTTGGTTCTTATAACTGAGGTTTTATAGTAACTGGTTCCATGAACAAACAGAAACCTCACTGATATGAACATTCAACTTATCTGTACCATGTTTGGTTCTTAAACGGAGGTTTTACTGTAACTGGCTTCATGAACATACAGAAACCTCAATTATCAGGATATTCTACTTCTCGGAATCATGTATGCTCTATTTGATGCTTAACTTTTATTTCATGACCATCCAGAAACCTCACTTCTCTGAACTGTTCTCTTAATCCAAACCATGTCTTGTCCATGCTGGTTTGTACTGCACTGTTTTCAGTTTCCACAGGTTTCTTCAAAAATGAACATAAACTTCTTGTGTTGATTCAACTTTGTTACAAAATGCTATATAGACTGTTTAAAGATATCACAAAAGTTATGCAAGTTGTATTTTCTGATGAACAAAAACAAGCTTAAGGATTCTTTTTTGTCTGACAATCATATATGCTCATTATTTAAACAATGGAACCAAACTCTTTCCATTTCCTTGTATGTTGGAAAGAACAAAAGTTCTTGTTACAAATATAGTCTTGTTCTGGTAATCAAAAGAATGTTGTCAGAAATTGCATTTCTAGCATGTTTGCAAATTACCTGCCTTGGAGGCATGCAAGTTTTACCACAAATCCTTTATTTAGTGGGCAAATGAGGAAATACTTGGATATTATTTCATTAAACTATTCATGCTAATGTAATAAAAATCTTTGGTATAAATTGTTTGGACCTGGATGACCAGAAATATTGAATGAACATTAAAACTTCAGAGTTTTAGGTCCTCTGGACAGCTGGCCTGTAAAGTTTAATTTCGAGCCTTGACACCTTACAAGAGAGAGGGCCCAATAATGACAAACTACAGAACAAAAATTACAGGTACATAAGTTTTCTCTGTTTGCATGTTTTCATGTATGGTTTTCATTTCATTTTTCCCAGGTCGATCCCCTAGTGAGCTTGATGATGGTGGAGAAGGTCCCAGACTCGACTTACGAGATGATCGGCGGCTTGGACAAACAGATCAAAGAAATCAAGGAGGTGATAGAACTCCCTGTTAAACATCCTGAACTCTTTGATGCTCTGGGCATCTCGCAGCCGAAGGTAGGCCAGCTGACTTTTTAGACCAGAATTAAACCACAATTTTTAGCAAGCAATAGGCTACTTCATAGATAAACTAAGAAGCATTATCTTGCAACCAGTCAAATGTCAATCTATTGTGTAAAAGATGATAATGTGACTGGTATTGCCTTCCCAATATCGGGTCGATACCAATGTTTTGGAAAATTTGCATCGTCCTTGTGTATGGCAGAAAACAATAGATTTTCATGTTTAGAATGAAGTTACTTCAAGCCTTACTTTAAGCACAGGCAATATCGGCTATCGGCCAGAACCGATATATTTTATATAATATTTGCAAGATCTTGCTGCTCAGCATAACCACCAGATGTTAGGCCAGGATTCAATCAGGGACCTGTGATTGAGGATACAAGGATTCGATCCAGAGAACTATGATTGAGGATTCCGGGATTAAATCCACGGATTTGTGATTGCAGGACAGAACACTGGACTGGGGAACCATGCTACTACTCTGGAAAGTAGATTCTCACTAGCTAATTTGACAATACCAGCATTTCCACTCTTTGAGATTTTTTTCTACGATCTTGGGATTTGACACTCAATAATTGATATTCTTTTTCAGATCTTGGGATTTTTAGCCCCAAATTACTGATTGTTGGAATTTTCATGTCCCATTATATATTAACTTAATAATACACTTTACCTGGGTATTTTGAGGGGTTGATTCTTGTGATATCCCCCAAACAAAGTGGCAAAACTGGTCAAAATTTATACACATGGCCATGGTATTTGAAGTGAATTAATATAAAAGTTTTGATGTCATTGCAGGGTGTTCTTCTCTATGGTCCACCTGGAACTGGAAAGACCCTCCTGGCCAGGGCTGTGGCCCATCATACAGAGTGCACCTTCATCAGAGTCTCTGGCTCTGAACTGGTCCAGAAATTTATTGGAGAAGGAGCAAGAATGGTCAGGGAGCTGTTTGTCATGGCAAGGTAATAAACTCATATTCTCATTTCAATCAAGTTTATGGTATCTTAAGTTATTGGTATCTATTCATAGTGGATAACCTGGCCAACAAGATTATTACTTGTAAGGATTCTGGCATTTTTAAGCAGACACTAGTTAATTTTTGTTCAAAATGTAGTTGTAGCATATATAGATAGGACCAAACTTTATAATTTGGTCGCTGGAAAATTTTGCGCGTCAAAGTGGTGGTGTAAACAAAGCATCATTTCACATGAAAACCCTCTAGGAAAATGGATCAAAAATATGTGGAACATTCCTTTAACAGAAGGTAATCTAATTGCAAATGTTCTTTTTGGTACTGATGTTGCCAAAGGTCAGAACCTATGCAGTCAAGTTAACATTGTCATGTGTTTGTGTATTTGTCACATTTGCCCAGAATCAAGAAGGGAAGCTGTGATCTCTTTGTAGCCAATCACACAAAAACCTTTCATAAATATTCAGTTTACAAACAATGCATTTAGCTCATTACACATAATAGTATTCAGGTTTTAATATCATCTGCACACCCAGATTATTGGCTACAGGTATTAAACAATAATTAGTGTTTTATTCCATTTCTTTAAATTCCAATTTCTTAAAAATCACAAATGGAACTTGTTTGGTTGAGTAAATTTGCTGCAACATTTATGTTCAATTTACACAGACCTTTGTACAGTTAACACATATGACAAGAAGATGCAGAGTAACATGCTTCTAGTGTAAGAGCCAAATAACTGACTTACTACTGTGCGAATATACTGATGTTCATGTGCACAAACTTACCTAAGTCAGTGGCGGATCCAGGATTTCTGAGAAGGGGGGGCCCGCTAGATTTTTGCGCGCTTCGCGCGCGTTGATATATATCGTATGCATACAAACATATATACATATACATGTATGCAGGGACGTTGCTA
>JAODAF010062497.1:0-11396 GCA_027574765.1 Molpadia intermedia
TTATTCAACCAAATTTAGAGTCTCGACGGTTTATTCACCAACAATAGGCAGCCAAGTGCTGTTTATTCCTTAACTATAATACATACTTTAGAAATATCGTATCTAGTAATAATTATTTTATTCCAACAGTAGTTCTGTACCACAGTATGAAAACGAATACTTAAAGGTACCATCTCGTCTCGTCGCGTAAGTGCGCAAATAATAAATAATATTAGTTTCAGTTTGGATTTTCAGAGGAGTTCATATTGGCATCAGTTTTACTTATATGGTTGTGTTTTTTTTACTTTTTGTTATGCACGGGGTGCCCCCTACTACAGGCATAACGATTTCATACAATATACGGTAAGCTAGTAAACTATATTACACTAAAATTAATCCCTATTTTTCAATGAATCATATATAACAATCGAACTTAACTTTCACTTTTGTAAAAGATGAAAGCAAGTTCGAATGGCTGTGTACCCACCTCTCCGAATGCGAGTAAATAAAGAATTCGTCGGAACACGCAAACCGTATGTTACACCGGAGGTACGTGGGGAGGGGCGCAGTCAATTATAGGTGGGGACAGTGACACAGCCCTATATTTTTGTA
The DNA here is from genome assembly GCA_027574765.1 of Molpadia intermedia. Lineage (NCBI taxonomy): Eukaryota > Metazoa > Echinodermata > Holothuroidea > Molpadida > Molpadiidae > Molpadia > Molpadia intermedia. The sequence continues at coordinate 592 of JAODAF010062497.1, forward strand.
AGCACCTTACACACAAATTCACATACATTGCTCGAGTTTGGGGAGCACGTGCCACCTACCCCCTTCATTACCGACACAAACTTGGAATACAGTACTAACTTGCTGACACATTATCTCATAATTAAAGCGCAAATGCTATTGATTATCCATGATTTAAAATAGTAATTCATTCAAATGTCCTCATTTCTTGCTGTTTATAAGACTCGCATGACCCATGTAGAACCCCTAGGGCATTTAGTCGTTCGCCACGATTTTGTAGAATAACAGCACCGGATTTGCGAATGTCCAATTCTTTTAATTTCATCTTAAAAATAGTTGTTAACGCTTGACCCATGTAGATAACCAGAGGGAATTAAGCCTTTCTGCAAGATCTTGTAGAATAACAACATCGGATAATTGATATCCATTATCCCACATCAGGATATTATGCTGTTATTATGAAATGTCTCAAGGGTTTAAAATATATAACCCATATTGAGTAAATATATCCATACTATTTTCTTTTAATTTCAACTTCTTCAGTGTCTTGATATAATACTTTATTTATATCCTAGCATAATTGGTGGAGAATAATGTCAAACAATGTTCTTGTATAAGGTATCAAGACAATGCACCTCCATACGTATGCTTCTGAGACCATTGGTATGGCATGGTACCGCATGTGGTGATCTTTGTCCATTACAAGTCAGTATTTAAATCATCGAAAAGTTTCCATTTACAGCCATTGAATTCAACGTTAATAAACTAAAGTCACCAATTAAATTACTATATTATTATAGCGTCACGAGTTCCTTATTAAACCTGAAAGGCAAGAAGATTGTGTGATTCCTTGCCGTAAAACTTCACAATTGCAGTAGTGTTTTCTACTTTTAACATTGTTGATATTGACTGCCAAGCAAAACGTGGATCGTGTACTCACTATGATAACTTATACAAGTCATTGACTTCGTTTACGAGGCCTTTCTCTTTGGGGATTAAACCTTCAACCAAACTACGACTAAATTAAAATTAGCATCTTGATTACAACCCTGTTTTTGTAATTTGACGTTAAGTGACTTTTGAGCTCCCTTTACCTCACATGACTTTTAAACTCTAACAAGCACAAAAGGTTCAACTGTTAGGTTAATCCAGGTTGGCAATATTGAGTTTGTATATATATATATAAGTTTGTAATTTGACCACTCTATTGACCTTAAATTACCTTTGACCTCTACGATTATTACAGTCAATATAAGCAATCTACACACCAACTATAAGATTAATTTAAGTTGTCATTATTAAGTTAGTCTGATTACAAGTTTTGTGTTTGTTTGTAATTTGACCTCTGTTGACCTTTGACCTCTACCAAAGGCAATAATGTTATTGTACGCAATGGACACCCTGCAAGCCAACTATAAGATTAATCCCAGTTGGTGTTAGCCTGATTACAAGCAAGGCGTCACACACAAACACACACACACATACATAAATACATACACGCGTCATCACGACTGCATATATTCATTTGGTCTTTGGCAAGGAAGAAAACAGTATTTATTAAAACCTTCTAGAAGTTTTGAACACATACCAAATATTTATAAACCTTTTGTCAGAGAGACTGAAATTCATTATTTAAGTAACATTTGTCAAAAACTTAACGTATCAAGAAATGAATAGGCTATGCATGAATCAGAAATATCTACACTTTTAACAATAAAACGTCATATTTTTGCATAATAGTAATGCAATTCCAAATGTCTATATTATAATTGTATTCAACGGAAACTACGATCATGGACACGCGTTGACATTGACATGTTGTTGAGTATAGTGTAATTTAACTTTATATATACCACCTATATATATATATATACCTCATTATACATCCATTAACATACCCCTCGGACCCTCAACGTTTTTATTTCTTACATACCCTAAGGGAATATATTACAACCCTGGAATCCCTTTCTTTGAAATGTTATATCTTTAAGACAATCAAAGACAAAAGTGTTGTTTATGTGCCTACATTGAGTAGTGTAAATGAAATTATTTTTCTCATTATACACCCATAGACAAACCCTCTGGATCCCCTCAACAATGTTGTTTTCATTATGTGCGAGAAGGAAACATCATTGTACGGGGAGTGGGGTTACTAGAGATTACATTAATTATGTGTGCAATTGGTCAATACTTTTTTCCAGGATAGTAGCTCCACATAGCAGCAGCATTGACGCTGGTAACTTGATATCATGTTATCGCGGAAATCTGCGGTATGGGGGATTTGACGAGAAACGCTATAATTGTTTTTAATGTACTTAAATACAGCTTTTCAGCCTAACTATTAGTGTATTGAACGTGAATGAGAGAGAATAACCTTACTAGGCTGGTATACAGGTAAGCATATGCTATTGTAGCCTAGGTCTATATTATGATAGTATGAATTACATTAGGCTAGGCTGGCTCTACGTCATTGTGTTTACATGCCTTAATGTAAGGTCGCAGTCTTATAATAATTACATAATCTTATAGTACTTATTTACTTGCCAGACCTTGGTGATTTGGCATCCTGATCGGAAATCATACCTAGACGGACATAAAACCACTGATTGGAGTACAGAACAGAGTGGATATTGTTTCAGATGTTACAATTTTTACAATATATATCTCTTCAAAAATAAATCTATATTAACTTTAGTAATACATCTGTTCCAGTAATGCTTGCCTATCTTTAGCCGACACGTTTCAGAATGCATATAGTTACAATTCACACGCCAATATACCCTCCTTATTGAAAGATTGCACTCATCTGCTAACGTACAGCTACAAACGGTAGCCCATACCATCACGGAAGCAAAACATTTAATTATAAATAGAAATACTGGAATGTCGCCCTCATCATAAATATTGACGTGTTTTTTTTGTTATTGCACAACTATCATGAATTTCTATGTGACTTGTTTTAGATATTTTCCAAAACCATTAGGCTATATTAGGTTTTCATCAAGTGTACGTGTTGGATACAGTGTGTACTGTAAGAGAATGTGCTGCATATCGTTCGGCGAAGCAACCAAGTACGTATGGACTACAATGAACGTGAAACCAGTATAGAGCAAATTATCGTCCTAGATGAATTAGTATACTATCCATGACGTAAAGTATTGTCATCAGTGACATTTTGCAAATAAACATGTTAACGGGTCTACGGGTCTTTCTAATGATAATCGTATGTCACGCGACATTGTTTCCCTGTTTAATATTAAACGGTCATAACCATTTAATAATACCTGTAATCGTAATTTGAACAAATTCATGGCGTACGACACTAGTTACTTATTAGTGACGATTCTACACTTCAAATTCTTACTACCGATGGCGTAGTTCAATTAATGCATTTGAAACAAAAGTGTAGCTAACGTTGCAGCTACGTCGATTAAATTCCTACGTGAGCCAATACTTAATCTTCAGCAACGTCAATGGTTAAATAATAGTGGCGTTGCTACACTGACGTTGCTCCAACGTCATACTGCAGATGTCGACGTTAATGTTTTTGAAACAACATATTAGGTAACGCTGTACCTACGTCGAAAAAGTTCTTACGTCACCACTACATCATTTTCAACGTTACGTTATGTTACGTTTTGACGTGACGTGGACGGGTAGACGTGTCAACTACTATTGCGTATTACATTTTGGCAAATTATGCGCAAAATTAAAACTTTTGACGATAGAGTGGTTAATAATTTCTCAAATATTAAACAAAACTTATAACTCAACCGTAATTGGGCAATTTTTATCCAATATTGTTTGGACACATATATGCAAAGCGTTGGTTATAAAGTTCAAGCCCAACGTTCTTAGAGTGGACTGAGAGATACCGTTTGGGAAATATGCTAAATAATATTGAGCTAATGTATTGTATATGTCAGTATACCTAATGCACCTAATGCACCAACGAGTCCATTAATCCACGTCTCAGCCTAATACCAACCACTTTCTACATACTCTTGCATTAACACTACTTACATTAATGCAATTAAGAATTTACATATATAGGCCGATGTACGTAACAAAAGCCATATACATTCGCCCGAGGCTCCATACAATTAACCGAAAAATTATTCATTTGTTAACTACACACGTCAATGATAATTTGTGTAGGGAATTAGGATTATATATTCAGTTTACATCAAATTTGGTTTAAATTTCCTTGTCTGAATACCTGTTTGGTGTGACGTGGGTACAGTACAAGGACGCATGGTTTAGATTGATGTTGTTGCGGTCACGGTGTGGGCAATCACTACATAAGATTAAGTTAATTAAGGTAAGTTAAATCACAACAATTTTAGGGCAAAATAGTGCGTAATGGAACACTCTCATGTAATATTCAAAGACTGAGTTTATTTCTGGCGTGTTATACATTTTCTAGGGAAATGCATTTTACTTTATAACCATCACGCGAATGGAAATGTTAATGCATCCTCGTTCAAGGTTATTTTTCTCAAACTACTAAGTACGGTGATGAAATAATTTATCACGAAAATTGATGGGTAGTCAATTGTTGTATGTTTTTCCTTCGGGTGGCGTATCATAATACAATTATTGATTGATTTTACCAGCAAATTCGAATTTTATTTTAATCGTAACTTCAATGTTGCCTTAAAGTGTTAGTTTTTAATCAAGTCTTATAAATTCACATGGACCGGATATCAGATTGGATAGCAGAATTGAACAATTGTGGCCTTGATTTGTTTTAAGACCGGCCCCAGTCTATATCTTGACAAAACAGGAAGTTATATTTTTGGACGGTCAATGACTCGGTTTTTCTTTGGTCTATACATCAGATGTCAACTCTCGAGGCCTAGCGGACGAGACGAGATCTCATGATGTGTATGGTCTGTTTGTACCACTTTCACAGTTATAAAAGTAGAAAATGATATAGTGATTTTATCATTACGTCTAATAGGCCAATTGAAGTATGTCTGATACAAAACGTCTTGGTGATCACAATATAACCCAATGGATTAAATGCAGCCTTTTTGTGAACTCCCACATGTTTGTATCAAACGTCAAACGGACAGTGTAGTATAACATTACCGATTTACCGATATATGCTATATCTTGAACGTGGTAAAAATGTAGATATGTTACCGTCCCCAGACAGTGATTCTTGGATGCGTCAAACATAAAACTTACCAGTGAACAAAAATCTTAGGAGGTTTATTGCTAGTGTATTACAGGCAGATATTTTTTGGTTGCTGTTAACAGTTTAATGAAAATAATTGTTGATTTGTAAAGTCGAACCTGTAAAACAATTAGTCGGAAAGTTCATTACTACTATCAGTATATTATTTATTACTATACCATAAGTTAAACCAGCCATATTAAAAGCATTTCTAACAATACATGTTGTACATTATCTGTCAAGTGTAATTTATGTTTTATGTTACGAACCAACATAACCTACAAAATTGAAAGAAACTTTATAAACATTTCTTGAATAAATATCTCTTGGGCAATTTTACCGCATGCTACTGACGTCATACTTTGAGCATCATAATGAAAACAACTGTTGAATTGTAAAATGGAACGCGTTGTGTAGTTGTTTCGCTTTCACGAAGTCCCACGGTTATCGTTTATTACATTTGTTTTGGTAGGAAAGAAAGAAGAAAAACAAACAAGAAAAGTGTCTTCCATTCACGTTGTCAAATAATTTAAGCTGATCATATTAATGTGTCCTTAGCAACATCACTCGACGTGCAATATATGTAATCTGTCAATTGTAGTTTTAGCTAAATGACATAACCAATTATTGCAAGAAAATCTCTGGCAATTTATATCACAAACATCTCATGGGCAACTTTTCCTTTCCCTATTGACGTCATAAGCTTAGCATCTTGATAAAAAGAAACTTGATAATAAGGAACTGCTTATGATCATATGATGATTGACAAAACGAAACAGTTACTAAGATATGCTTAATAAGTCAAATTTCAAGCTGTCGGCACTTAAACTATATAAAGTATTTATAAAGTGTTTGGAAAGTATATTATAGGAAGTATATTTATATATTTTAATTCAGTTTCTGCTGCTAAATATCTTGCCGTGTAATTAAGCATACATGGGTGTATTGCGTAAGACCTATTTGTCTGATCTCTACAGGTTAACGTCGCATTAAAGCCTTGGCGACGCAGGGCCCTTGATATGGGTCAGTGATATGTATATATCATTGAGTTCCGATGTAATACGTTTATTTTGTGTTGTTATGGTGCTGCTTGCTTTGTTTTCGATTGCATGTTTGTTCCTGTGAGTATTAATTTCACCACACTTATCCAGTGGACGGCGAATCGTGACCCCTACACCTGGACTTCCATAACACACTTGAAGGGAAAAGGAAAGTAGCTTATAAAATGCAGTCGGCTAATGAAGACGCAAAATTCTTACCATTGCATCAACCATCAAGGTAGACTTGGCACATTCGTCCCAGGTGAAAGTTTCCTAAATTGCTCCTTAATTTGCAACTCCAAAAAAATCGCAGACTCTAAAAGAATGCCAAAATATTATAAAATAATGTTATTTGGAAAATGGTAATGGAAATTGGACGACAGAATCCTATATAGAAGAGGATACGCTAAATGAATATTGTTGTTTTTTAATCGTAACGTATCGATGCAATTTATAAATGTTAAACAAGTAAAAACTGTATATACCGGTAATTCCGCGATGTGTATAGGGGATCCCCCGCACCTCACACCCCATAAACGTCTGGCAACGCCACCATAAATAAATAATTTCCATATACCGGTTCGTGATTGTAAATCTGCATATATCGTTAAAATGTAAAGTTAATTATGAAAACTTTACACATACTGTTGATTGTAATTTGAAGTTGTAATATACACACCATCGTGGCTGCAAAAGCAATTGAAATATAATCACAACAAACTAAAGCTAAAATCTGATTGACCTTGATATTTATATAAAACTTTCTTCCACATTACTTTCATTAAAAAAACACAAGCATATGGGAAAACAAAAATAAGCTAGCAATTATCATACGCATACCACTTCTGGCGTATCAATCGCATTTTTACATGCAAGTGATTTAATGTGGTACTATGTTCGTTTTATCTATGAACATCGCGTCGTTCACTTCTCTCCTAATGTCATTAGCAAAACGTGCACAACTCGTAATGCTAGGTGGAAGGCTAGCTGATATGGGTTTATCCAGTTCGATCAGACAGCCCTCAGAAAAGAATTAAATATACCATTTATATAATCTCCTTATCGCCAAACACATATTACACCGATGCTACAATATAATAAGTGTAATATATATAGATATAACTAAATATAAAGTAATATATAGAATTATATTTATTCCATATTCTCTCTTTATCAAGGTGATTTGAGGAATGGATGAGATAACATCAAGCTTAAAACTAATCCATGCTCTCAAGATGTGCATGACTAACTGCATATACATTTTGCGTTAATTTGCATCAATAGATTTTTTTAACGTGACGTCATGCTTTGTTTACACCGCCATTTTGACGGGCAAAAGTGTTCGGCAACCAAACATATCCTACATCGGATGAAATTGAACTAGTGTCTGCTTCCAAATAATCCCAAGCCTTGCTATGCTATAGGTTGTACAAATAGAATAGAATTATCGCTGAAATTCATAAAGTGAAAACAGGCAAAATAACAGAAGCTTTCGACAAAAAGTCTGTATTCGCCAGCGGCCAGTTGAAGTTAGGCTGTCTCAACCATATGTAAAGTGCACGATAGAGAGGTGTGCAAATGAATTATATACAACAAAAGTAAAGTTCATACCCGATGGACTAAGGGTTCTTATTTTGGTAATCCTAACTTTTTCTTCTTCCTAGCGTTCTTTGTCTAATCGACTGGGGTGTGAATCAATAATTACAAGGAAAAGGTTGGAAAAGTGTTGGAACAGTCTGTTTCGCGATAATTTTGGTTTTATCGAAATATTATTTCTCATGAACACTCTCACGTATAATAAAGGTATTGTTGGTCGTTGTGCTATTGAAGTGTGTATTGGTAGCCACGTAGGGACATGCAGTTTTACAGTGTACACGGTATGTTACAGTATGTATAATTACATCCAAGTATAGGAATAGTTTGTAACCGGCGCCTAACTGGTATTATGATATCACGGAGACTGCGTGGGCGTCTGATGACAATTATATATATTATAACGTTCATGCATGCATTCATCGTACTTGCCTTCCAGGGAACCTTATTATGGTCTTCAATTAGCAGCGATACTTCATTTTGTGAATACTTCATTTTGTGAAGCACATTACAACATGAATTATATGAACGAGCTTCACTTTGAGTGATTGCAGATTAATATTGTGTCCCTCTGAGGAAAATCACTGATAAAGTACATTATACTAGGCAACAAGTTATAAATGCGGTATTAAAATATTGTATGCGTGAAGTACGGTATGTGTTATGTTAAATATAATAAGGCCTGGGAGATACCATGGGCGTGGATCATGGGGGGACACCACCAATAAAGTCCCCCCCCCCCCCCACACTTTTTTAGATAAAACAAAATCAAATGTAGTACTTTAGGGTTATATTCGGGCAATTGGTTTATTTTCTGGCAAAAGTTGTAGTTTTGACCACAACTTCAGCCAGAAATATATACCAATTGCCCGAATTTTTGCCCAAAAATCTCGAATTTTCTAAAGTTTCGAAAATTGATAAAATTTGGGTCAAAATTCTGTCTGGCAAATAGGCCTATAGTATATTTTTGAGCAAAAATTGCATAAAAATTTGAGCAATTGGTTTATTTTTAAATAAATATTTGCCGATCGGAAACATAAAAATACACTATCTGGTGCCTATAAAGCCTTCAAATGTGTGTAGCTTCAAGGAGCCATAGGCGGACCCCACGCCTATTGCGCAAAGCGTTCGGGCCACAAATCAATGTTTGAAAAAAGTCCCCCTCCCCCCACTTTTTGGTAAAGGATCCACGCCCATGGGAGATACCTCAAAATACATAACTAAACTCTACATACCCTTTTCTTCTGCGCATATGACGTCATATCCAATTAAGGTGTATCCGCGTTAGCTATGATGAAAATAAATCTGCCAACTTTGAGTGACAATACGGAATTGTTCATTATTTATTTAGAGTTTATTATATTGGCTGGGTCCTTTCTCCTTTGATAAGCGTCCAAATGTATTTTTATGTAAGACTATAGTTCTACACACATCTCCAGTGTATGTTCCATATATAGGGTGCGGTTTTTGTCACGAAAAACCGTCTTCCATGTGGGTACCTATATGTTGTTGGATCGTAATAAATTACGAACATGTTACGCATATACTCTGTGTTTCGCGTACAATGTTCGAATATTTAACTAGAGAGAATGCCAAATTTGATCGTTACGGTTTATTCTGATATCAGATGAATGAAGCAACAGAACATTCTGCTATTAAAAATATCTTGTCCAACCACGGCATCGTAGGTTGCTGAACACGTCATATCAATCGCGGGACACTTCCCTGTCGGCATGCTCTAAACACCTGGGTACTACTTTAGTTTCGAGGTTCCCGTAAACCTGAATATGGGGTGCTTGCATTCGGCTTTCTTTAATATGAACTGTGATGGCTATAGTTACCGTTAGAGTAGTACGACCAAAAAAACTAAAATTTATAAAAGCCAACATTCCTTGTAATAAGTCAGGCGATCCGCATAGCTGATACAGTAATTACTGTTGCACGGTTGATCACTTTCGCCAGTAATTACTGGAGTGTGTTAAAAAATTACCATAACTCTAACCATAACCAGTAAGTACAGTATCCTGGTTTAACACGTGTTAAAAAAAGTTTAACACGTGTTAAGTGTTATAAGCCTTCTCTAGTGGTTAATGTACGAGCTATGCGTATCGGGTAAATGAGTTCATACACATTTCATACAATGTATTTTTCGACCACGTTTGTATAGTTAGAGGTATTTTGATAATATAGAGTTATATTGTATAAGTATAACATCATACATTCTGAACAGTTTAAAAGATTACTATTTGGACGGTCGTTTCTTGACGATATAGGTGCACGATGTATCTGAACTATGTAAGGGACTTACCAAGTTTAAAGTACATGTCCATGAAAGACCACGATATGGCATCGGATATCCTCTTGTTAAGCTGATTATTTGCAAGCAGGTGTAATTTGAGAATATTCTAATTACATCACTCGCAGGCTGTTAACAGCCTCGGAGAAGAGGTAGTAAAAATAGAGATTGAATCGTCCTCATCACACCTGAAGTCTTACCATAACATCGTTGAGAGGCGATTGCAGGAGAGTGCTAGTACCGTTTTAATTAAGACTTTCCTGTTTGGCAATAATCAATTGGTTTGTCACAATACCTTGACCTCGCGAGTAGGTATGGGGCTGTTCTAGGATAACAGAAAATAAAATCAAGGATATGTTACGACAAGACTGCCCAGCTGGTATTTCAATCACAAAACGAGCGCAAATTTGGTTTAACAACATAGTTTGCATATCCGCGAGGTATATGTGACCACGGGCGTGTCCTGGTGGAGGACTGAGTGCTCATCTTCATTGCGGGTTGGAACTCATTTTAATGATCAATTCTTATGTATTAGACCCTGACCTCCATATGAACCTACTTCGCATCCATGTGGCCCTACCTCGCATACACATGATCCTACTTCGCATCCATGTGGCCCTACCTCGCATACACATGATCCTACTTCGCATCCATGTGGCCCTACCTCGCATACACATGATCCTACTTCGCATCCATGTGGCCCTACCTCGCATAC
>JAODAF010062608.1:0-11396 GCA_027574765.1 Molpadia intermedia
CTGGAGGCCATTTGCAGTCAGTTATTGAAGAAAAAAAATCATGTATATAGTAAATCAATATTATTCCATGCCCTCATCATCCCTGGCTCCCTTGGATAATTTTGACCACCCCACCCCTTAGTCCCCCCAGGACCATCTTCAAAATGGACATTTTAAACAATAGAAATTTTTCGGGCACGTTAGTCATGCCCCCCTAAAATAGGTTGGTCCCCTACGCCCATGGCAACGGGGCACGCCTCTTTTTTGTGAATAGTGAATGCAGGTGAACTATAATGTACGGTATCGTGTTACAACCACGAAGTGTGTGGGACTAACGGTCTCGTAAAGTTTATAGTGATTGAACTATAAGCGTGCCGGTAGTTCACTTCGTTGATTTGAATGTTTACAGTGTGTCCGTGTCACTACTCAGAATATAAGCACAGCTGTATTCATATAAATATCAGGCAGACTAACATAACTAACTAAAAAGTGGAAATTCTTCAACACAAATTTACTACAAAAGTTACAAAAAGCACCATTTTGCATCTAATCACGCTTAATCATAGCAAACTAAGTCTTAGAATCCACCGAAGACCTGAATTACGTGTCACCGCGAATACTCCATGCAGTGTCTTCTACTTGCTTATGTTATTTTTCAACTGTTTACATGACCTACTGTGTGCAAACGTCAATGGGAAGTTTCAAACGGCGCACTGCGAGGTAGTTGTGGGATTTCCGGAAATATATTTATAACATCATGCATATCATAGGACTGCCTTACAATTACTGGAGTAGACAAAGCACTGACTGTGTGCAGTGCACTGACTGTGTTATAATGAATGCATTGTTTAACTCACAGAGTCAATGTATGCCAACTTCCTGAGAAGCGCCGTTGTAGGAATTGACAGAGATTTATTTACTTATTTGTGAGACCGAATAAATTCCTATTGGTCTTGTCAGCATGTTGGGTTTTTTTGGATTTTTTTTTTTTTTTAATTTTAATTTTTAATACTTATTTTAATTTTTGTTGTGTCTTGCTATTTCAAGATTTTTGGCTGACATTTGATCCAGTTGTGCCCTCTTGAAACTGCTTGAATACTTGGTGGTATTATAGATGAGTTTATTATTTATAAGTTAGAGAGCTCCGGCTTTATTAAGGGTAGCTATTAGTCTCCGTAAAGTCCAAAATATTGAATTCAATTAGGCTATGTAGGTTTTTCTTGTCCATTTTTATGTTAGGACTATCATCGACTTCTTCCCACATCTGGTCCAATGGCCATATTAACTATGGCCTAATCCATGTTCTAGCATGACTAAGTTGGCTGACCATAAAGAAGATATAGTTAGCTGCAATGCTGATTCGTGTTTGTTGTTTTAAAGGAGACATTTGGTCTTGTCATGTCTTTGCAGAGTTTTCATCAAGATGTGATCGCTCACGCTAGTAATGTAGAAGATGTGAAATCCACCGGAACAGAACTGATACAAACACAGCCGACTGTCAAAGCCGAGACCCAGCGAAACACAGGTGAGGTGATCCCCATGGCACCAGTTTAATATTATACCTCATGTTTGGCCTCCTTATATTATACCTCATTATACCTCATTATATTATACCTCATTATACCTCATTATATTATACCTCATTATATTATACCTCATTCAGCATAGCTGTCACTATGAGCAGATGCACCATGGTTCTAGGCTGAAAATCCTGTCTATTCTGGTTCTATTTAACCAACAACCAAAAACACATTGTCCTAAATTCCTGCCTATTACAAATATTAGTTTTCATCCACCCAGGCAGGTTTTACAATCAATCAGCATTCCTGCTTTTCAGACAAATTTTGCGTTGCAGAAGAAAATATTCAGTGATAAAAGAACCATGGATCCACTGTGGTAGAGTCTGTTCATAGTGTATCCTACAGTGGTGATAAACAGGTTGCTTGCAACCCCCTCATCCTTTGAGAAAGTGGTCCAGGACAGCAGAAACACTCACATCCATTGGATGAGAACAACCGAGAGAAGGATGGTATCGCTTGCTTTATTATCCTCTGAGAACTGGTCGAAAAGAGAAGACTACTTGTTCATCCATGAGCAGAATGAAGAGTGACATGAACCTTCAAGTGGCTTCCTAATCCCGATAAAGTCAAATCAAATTATTCATGATATATACGACCAGGATCAGCTAATTAATTGTATCAGTAACAGTCTACTGCAATTGAGATGGTTATGATGTATGCATTACCCATTCGTCTTTAATTGAATCTTATCAAAAGCTACCCACCCAGCATGACAGACCTTCACTTACCCTGCATAGTGAATTTTTTTTCCAAGGAGTTAATGAGATTTGTTTGACTATGTCTATTAGTTTCTATAGATGCATATGATTGTAGGGCTGCTATTTATTGTAATATTAAACAAGGTGACGATTAATGAATCAATCATGATATAAATCATTACTTAAATCAGCCTCTCTCAGAGGGTGTCCCACCATACGTAAAGTAGTATTCAGGCGTCCCACTATCTAACCGTAGCTCCAGCATCGGTTGGGGCAGAGCATAACTGAAAATTTTATGCTTCAAGACACCCCTATGTGGTCGGAAATGGCACTCAAATTCCTTTTATACAAGCACATGAAATATTTAAAAGGTTATCATTTAAGAAATAAAAATAAGATAGAATTATCTTCTTTTGATCAAATTTTGGTGGGAATTTTTGCTTTTTGTTTCTGTTATTTTTTACCGCTACTTGAGAATCCCTGGTGTCCCACTTGCGTTTCCAAGCATCCCATCAAGTGGGACGCATCCCACGGTTTGCGAACCGATTACCTAAATGATTAACTACAAGACTGCATTATATCCAAATATAAATTAGGTGGGAGGTTAAGGTTTTATGCTTTCCCTATCAAGTCTTTCTGAAAAGATTTTTGACCTGTCATGCATGTCTCCTTTCTCGCTAGATACCATTGTGAATCGTTACAAGGCCTTAGAAGCCGGAGTCAATGATCTGTTGGAAGAACTGCAGCAGGCTTTGGCCAAATCCCAGGATGTCCATGAAAACTTGGACATGCTGCTGAAATGGCTGGACACCGCCGAGAAGGAACAACATAGACTGGAGAAAGGGACAGTGATACCGACAAAACGAGAGCCTATCATGGATCAGTGTGAACAAAACAAGGTAGAGAATTATAATTAACGACCTGGATATTTATGCATTTATAGAATATATGTGTTCAATTCTATATATGAATAAATTGTCAATCATTCATCCTCAAAATTAGGAAGCCCCAAACTGACAAACTTGCTAGTATTTGAGCGAGTGCACATGCCTGCTGAAAATTCTCTGGAACACTGTGGAAGCCAAGGATATTTATTTATTGTCAATTTATTGTCTGTGCCTGCCCTCCAACTCTAATGACCCTATGTTAATCAGGTTTATACCTTCTTATGGCATTATCGTTCCCTCGTGACAGGTGCTGGAAGACGACGTCCTGAGCAACAAACCAACGGTGGAGGCCGTCAGAGAGGCTGCTCAACAGCTAATAAAGAGCACCCCAGCTAAAGAGAGCCAAGAGGTCAAAGATAAACTAGACACCGTCAACCATCGTTATGCCACACTCTCCTCTTCAACTGTCAAGCATGGCCAGGACTTAAAGGCTATCAGTGGAAAGCTCTCCGATTTTGAGAGGGCCGTTGATGAGTTTGAAGATTGGCTACTTCCTGACCTAGATCAGCTGGAGTCTAAAGATTTCATGACGAATGACATCACCAACATTGAAAATACACTCAAGGTTTGTGTACAATATGTGATGATATATGAAATAAGTGTATTTGTGTGTATGACTGTCTGTGGTGGCATACTAGTGTACATGATATCTCAACAATTATGTGTTGGATCAATGTCATACTTTCCAGGTAGATGAGTATAACTGTTATTTATGGTGGTTGTGAACTTTATGAGTGGGAAAGCCTTAATAAAAAGTTTGTCAGACAATGTGCCCATTATTTATTATATTTGCTATTGTTGTTGATGTTATTACATACAGGAGTGATTAACAAATTCCGCTTCATTAACATTCACTATCTGCCTATCTAGTGAGACTTTGTAGGCTATAACAGTAATATGATTGTTGTTTTTAAGGAGAGATTGTTATATATTTTTTTATTTTAAATTATATTAAATTTGTAAATGGTAATCGATAGCAAGTAACATTTCCTTTCTTTTATTATTGCAGGACATCAGGCATCGTCATGGCTCCCATCAGCCACAGTTTAAGAAGATCCACCAATTGGGAGATGAGTTGATTAAAAATGACAAAGTGAATGATTCATCATACGTCTCCACTGTGCTGGCAAACTTAGATGACAACCATAATGATTTTGAAGATGCCCTTCAACAAAGGTAAAAAGAAATGGAATATAGCTATTTAAGGAATTCCATGTTAAAGATTTTTTTTTTTTTTTTAAATTTACAACAAATATTTTAACTACATTTGGCCTGGAGTTGTGTACCAGTTTGGTCACATGCCTTCTTTTTGGTGAAACCCACTCATGAAGGATATGTGCTTATACCCACTTTTGAATTTTTCTTTACTCAGTAGCATATTGCTGATATAGTGTAGACTATAGTAGTGTACAGTGTGTATTGTTTGTTAAACAGACAAGGATCAACATGGATTTCACTTCCATGTTCAGTGAGTTTGAAGACTATTTCTACTGGTGCATTCTTGTTTTTACTGTTTCATTCTGAACCATGTTTTACACAATCCAATCAATTTGGACAATTTTCAAGGCATTTTTACCTAACTTTGCAAAGCCATAGTACTCAACTTTAGCTCTCAACTGCAAACTAGTTGATTAACTACTGCCCATAGCTATAGTATAAAACATGGCTAACTGAACCTTAGAAACCTGTTTGATTATCACATGCAGTTTACTTGGATAGTGGAGTAAAATTTTGTATATGATATGAAATTTCAGTCCACTGGTTTGCCTGGATGCGATAATCAGACTGTTCAGATTTACTACTGAGGTTCAGTTAGCCATGTTTGACAATAGTTATTATAGATATTGACTGTAATTGACTGGAGTGTGAACAATTATAAGTTTTGACCAATATTCTATATTGTAACTTTATTTGTAAACAGAGATGACCATTTGGAACTTGAAAAAGATGCCAGCAGACAATACAATGACAAACAGAAATCTGTGAACGACTGGTTGACCACCACGGAGAGATCGGTGAACCAACTACCTCACACTGTCAACAATATCAAAGCAGTCGAAGCACAGCTACAGCAGGTCATGGTGAGTTTTCTGTTAGTAAAATTATGTTATCAAAATAGAAGTTCTGGCTTATTTGTTTAAGCCAGATAACTTGTTTCATTCTGTTCAATTCTGGGTTGCATTCTTCACCTTTCAGAATATTCTTGCAAAATATATAAATAATAACTAGAAGACTTGCATGACATGCTGACATGACATGATGTGCTGACATGACGTGTTGACTTGACGTTTTGAAATGACATGTTGACATGACGTGTTGACATGACGTGCAGACATGACATACTGATATGACGTGCTGATATGATGGGCAGACATGACGTGCTGACATGACGTGCTGACATGACGTACTGACATGACTTGCTGGCATGATGTGCTGACATGACGTGCAGACATGACGTGCTGACATGACATACTGACATGACGTACTGACATGACTTGCTGGCATGATGTGCTGACATGACATACTGACATGACGTGCTGACATGACATACTGACATGATGTGCTGGCATGACTTGCTGGCATGATGTGCTGACATGACATACTGACATGACATGCTGACATGACATACTGACATGATGTGCTGGCATGACGTGCCAACAGGACATGCCAACATAGCTTGCCAACATAACTTGCCGACATGTACTGACATGACTACCGTATAATCCCTATTAAACGCCCCCTGGGGCGTTACATTTTCAAAAAGGGGGGCGATTATATGAGGGTAATTTTCTGAGGAAAAAATATAAAACCTACCTTCTAAAGAAGTGTCTTTAGGCGGTCTACAAGTGATTTTGAGTCGTTTTCTCAATACCAGTAATGTTAGTGTTGTTGTTCTAGGCAAGGCCCAGCCTAACGTTACAACTAAAAATATCCTAGCTTGAAAGAAAGTGTGGGGGGGGGGGCGCTTAATAGGGATTATACGGTAAGTCTAGAGATGGAATAATGTGAATAAGTCCACTGTATTACCATAGCCTGACTCAGTAGTTAGTATACCAATCATGTCTCAGATTATACTTTTACATGATCAGATTAGTAATTAGATCCCTGGACAGTACTGGTTTGTTATTCAATGTCATTAACACAGGGAAAGGCATTCAAAACTGCTTTAGTTCTAGAGTGTGATAAAGCATTCAAGATTTACCTCATTAATTTGCGTCAACTTTGGCTTTTCCAAAATATTTCGGAGTGTAACCTGTATGAGGTCATCAACCCACAGATATTTCATTTTGCAATGCTACACATACTCCTGATCTAACTTCAATATCTTTACCAGCTTTCAGTACATAACTTATTTATCTAAAATAATAAATTCTCTTTACAAAGTTAAAGGTTTGAATTCCATTACACTTTGGATCATGATAAGGTTAGAGCAATCCTAGTTCTTCTTGGCCGCCTGAGCTAGGCCTGGGCCCATCATTTTGAATATATTCAGTTCTCCTTACTGTCAGGTGTCACCTGGCTTGCCTCTGATTTTATGCCACCTCTCCAGTAGCCCTCCTCTTTTCTCCCAGATTCGTTTGTGTCCATCCGTAACATAATAGCTGCAAAAGAAATCTTTTATCATTAAAGTTATAATAAATGTTTTTGTAGGGGTTGTAATAGGAAACACAAGTTACAAATATCAGCTTAGGCTACTTGATTTGTAAAGATTGTGGTCTCCCTTGCAGGGGCATCAATCTTAGGGGAGGAGGGGCAAATTTCACCCTTCCCATAATTAAAACTGGGTGCTTCTGATGAAGTACATTTACATTCAAGGGCTTTATCGACAAGTTTGCCCCCCCCCCCCACCTAAACAATCATGGAAAAGGATAGATACCCCTGCTCCCTTGACATTCGGTGAACAATCTGAACGTTCCATTACATTCTATATAACAATAACAATACATACCATCCACAGTATGGCAGATATGCACCAAATACCTAATATGCACCATGTCAGGCTCTGTTGTTTTTTCAGCATTTATGATAAAATCAACTACAAACAAAAATTATCTTACAAGACCAATGAACACTGTGAGCAAAATTAGTGAATAAAATTAATAAATTTTGCACCATTGATTCACCAATTCAACCATTTCAGTTTATGGAGGAGAGCAGCATACACACACATCTTCAAAGCTGCGAGTAACTTTTAAGTAACTTAAAATCTGGGCAAGCTGCGAATGAATGCTATTGATTTTTATAAATCAAACCTGGGACCTCCTAGCTGGAAAGCGGATGCTCTAACCACTATGCTAACGGATGTGTAATTATCAATACCTTGCTACTCCCGGAGCCTCCATATAACATCCTCGTCTGATCATATGATGTATGTGAGTGTTATCTCTGTCAGTCCTTGCCCACTTTCTCCAACGCTGACGGGTTGTCAATAACTCATTCACTACAACCATGTTGAATGTGTCTATATGAAGAGCCCCCAGCAAGAAATCAAAATGACAACAAACCATTGGAAGCGATCAGTGAAAACAGCTTCTGGACCCCGGGAGTGGAAACACTACTTTAAATTTTAATGTTATGAAAATAAATTTATTTTACAAACCATCCAAAGAGAAGTCCTCCGAGATGTGCAGCATGATCAAAAAATTTCCATCGAAGGATTACCCCTAGAGACTCAAAAGCTACTAGGCCTTTTAACGCCTGTAAAGAAATAGCAGAATCAGCGGTTAACAAATTGGAATTGTGGTTCGAGTTTAGAAAATAGGTGTTCCTGCAATTGCAGGTATTGGTCAGTTACGTTTAATTCTCTTGTAAGATATACCTTAATATGAAATTGAGTTCTTGTGTATATTACTTCTCCCTAATATTTCACAAAGCTACTAAACCATTCAAACATTCCAATACAGCATAATTTTGAGGAAACAATCCACTGGAATAAGAATTGAAGATTTTCTACATAGGAAGAAATAAATTGAGGTTTGGGTGGATTGAAATTAAGATGTCGATGGTTGATGAATTGAAATAGAGATGTTCATGGTTATAAGGTTGCAATTATTCTAACAATTGCTAAACATTTTACAATCTTGGACAATATCTTGAAGACCCTGCTCCCTGCGTTAAGGATAATATGCTGTATTCACACTTTTGAATACAATTCACATCACATTGTTTTCACTTTTGACCATACCATTGTACAGGGAATGGGGATTGGGTTAAACATCCAAAATATTAGATTTGATAGTGTGTTCCAAAAGTTTTGTCCAAGAATTTAAAATTCTTATAGATTACACAAAATACTTACAGCACCAGCAGAGAATGTGATGAACGGTAAAAAGATGATTGCTAGTGTTGCATCAGGTATATGTGTACACACTGCCCCCAATACTGCCATGATAGCACCAGACTAAAGAGAAAAAGACAGACTAGTAAGGAACTTCACAACTTATAGAACCAGACTCACGTTGGTATCGGACTATTGGTTCCAATGCCTCAAGATGAATTATATATATATATATAAATGTTTAATATATTTTTATATTTTATATACATATTTTTTTTTAATTTTAATATAAATTTTTTGAAATATTGTTTAGAGGGGTATAACGTTCCATGATGGACTGTAATCCTCCAGACTTTGTGGCATTAATATGCATGATGAGACTATATATTATATAATATCTTAATTACATGGGCATGTAACTACTATCTACTAGCATCACTATATCAATTATGAAGAAATGTGAGCATATGGTTGTGAAGTTTTTCATTTTAAGAAATTTAAGTGAAGCCCAGCCTACTTCTTAATATTCATGATTTATGCCTCAAAAACAATAGGGATCATCTACCTCTCATGGGCGATGTACCTGTCCGGTATGAAGTTCATCCATCATGCCGGTATTGAGACTTCACATATCAAGCTTACTACTTGTCAAACATGTTAATGTAATTTCCATAATATGAGCAGACATCACCATACCCATTATGAATATCATCGGACATACTGTTACAATTACATTTTAACCATTTTACATTTAGCACAGCCTACTCATGAATATATATGAGATGTGAACCCCAAAAATAGGCACCTAGAACTCATGACAACCAACAAGTACACAAAGTACTGTGGCTATCCAACCTTTCCTTGTTGAGATTATCATGTTTGCAAGGTAGGCATCACATACAGACACACATACATATACCTCTACAGCTATATGTTCTGAGGACCAAGGTCCTACATACACTTGTGTGTGAAGGACCTCGGTTGCCATGGAAGTCCTCACTAGGCACTGTATTGTTCCAAGTCCTCAGTATAAATGTAACATCTAACTTGACAACACACCTACTGTACATACAACTACCTATACAAGTGGTAACATATTTCCGAGGACTGTCCCAAAAGTTCTCTGGAGTGTAGAGGGCGATCTTTTCAATTGATCTAACACTATTACTTACGAGGACCAATCTTTTCAATTGATCTAACACTATTTCTTCCGAGGACCCAAATTTAGATCCTCAGAAGCAAAAATGTCCTCTGACAGCTAGTGTGATTTCAAGTCCAAGTCCCAAGTCTAAGTCCTGCTAAATAATCAAAACCATGCATGAACAAATAAGTTGGCAACCTGAATCAAATCAGCACAAGGAATGTTAATTGCAGTGCATGCCTTCTTTCTTCATATTTGGCATATTAATACTGAATTTATGTCCCATTCTCTGGAACTTTCCACTCATTTGCTTGAGACACTTGCTTTATTATATTTGGAAGCAATACATGATTGATACCATGCACTTGCAGGAAAGGAAGGCAGTTGTCTCAGGGTAGAGACCTCAGGGGAAACAAGCCCTGAGCTTAGGCTTGGGCGGTATACTGATATTTATAGTTACTGTGATAATAAAATCCATCAGTACTATATACTGTACAATCACTCTTCCTATATCGGCGATACGGTAATAGTAAATTAAAAGTAAAACAAAAGTAGCCCTAATGCCATAGTTTCAAGAAATTTGGTGTTTACAGAGGTACAGATGGCAGCTCCCAAATCTTAAATCACTTCTCACTTCCTCCAAACTACCCTGGCAGTATGTGTTCCAAACCATCAAAAATGTGACAAATTTTTTATCACTGAATGCTTATTCACCCCTTTTGGTATGAATTGTCATATTCGGCCCCAGTTGAATTCAATTGTGCTGAAGAAGAATGCAGGCGTGTTGGAAATATACAATTTTGCTGCATTAGTTATTATTTGGGCCCTTATACATGTATGTATGTACTATGGCATCAGTGCGGTGTTATTTGTATATTTTTATACTTTATGGAGCATACATAGAACATTCCGTTATTAAGATTTTTTATTATATATATAGGACAATTTTGAACTCCTAGATAAAGGAATATTATAACATTATTACTGCAAATAATTTTTTTGTTTTGTTGTGACCGTCATTGTCGGTATATTCATCATTCAATCATTAATTATTTCATTATGACTTGCAGAGTCAAGTGATGGCCCTTAGGGAGTCTTGAGCTGTGTTAGATTCTATGTCCTTTTATGTATTTTACTGAATAAGTTACGATAGCCCAAATGGTAGATGCAGTTGCACATAGAGCAACAGTTGCAGGTTTCATAGAGCTAGGCGTCATGTACTGCGGTTGAATTTGTCATTTTCGGTATAATCATCACTCAGCAATTCATTATATAAAAGAAGTTTCATCTAAATGAACTCCTAGGTAATGGAAGATTATTACATACCTTGACAATGTTAAATAACCCAGAGTTTGGGTGCATGGCATTTAGTTCTCCGTTTTTGTGTCCTGTCCATAATTGGTTGTAGCCATAAGACATAGACATAGGAAAGCTCTTAAACTGAAATACAGAAAAAAGAAAACATGCATTTATGCCACAAAGCTTGCTAGAGCTATTATTGTTTTTTCTCAAGATTAATTGAATTTTCTTTTAAATAAAGGTAATGATAGAGCAAATAAATCTTTTGAGCCAATTATTTATATATTTATTATTTATGTAATTATTATTTTACATAACAGTACAATAATTGTAAACACAGAGTACACAGAAGAGCAGTAGAATATGGAGAAGCTGTGGGCAACCTGTACAAACTTTTCAGAATATTTGGCTGCAAAAATCCGTAATGCCAAATCAAAATGTGTTGATTAAAAAAATACTCAACATCATTAACAT
>JAODAF010062719.1:0-11395 GCA_027574765.1 Molpadia intermedia
TACATATTACGATGTACAAAACTGGCATATGAATTACAAAGTGCATTTCCTATTCTGCTCAGTGGCGTCGCCAACGGACATGGAGGCATAAAACAGGTCTAGGGTCTACTCCCATGTGCATGCCCTCCAAAAAATAATACTCAAATGCATATATTTTACATGGGCAATTGTCAATACCCCCATGTTCCTAAAATTTGTGGTGGTGAAAAACAAATTAGGTTAAAACTTTACTTTTCGATTTGGTTATTAATGCCCACCTCCCCTGAAGTATTGTACCCATGGCGCACCTTGCGATGCCACGGTCACTGGATCATTGTGCGCTGGGACCGAGTAGTACCACAATCTATATTTAAGACGTGACAGGGGGTAAGGTATGCAGAATAAAGAAAATTATGCAATTGTTAAAGCATCTCCAATTAACTGAACCTGGGTCAACACAGTTGACATGTAAGAATCGACGGATCTTAGGATCATGCGGTACCACTGGGGGGTTTCGACTGGGTTAGCAGAAGGCGTGTACACTCCGGAACGCCCGCCCCGGCCTCCTCCCATCCCAACGAAGCAAATATTAGATCGATATGATTAGTTAAATTACAACGGGCCTACTGGACATTAAACTTGAGCATATAGCCTCCTGAAGTATCTGACGTAGCCAAACCCTAAAGTATAGTTTTTTATGCAAATTATGGGTGGTAACTATCATTTGTCATTCAGTGTTCTAAATCAATGTACTTGAAGGAAAATGGAAATGAATCACTATGAAATAAATAGTTAATGCTTTGCACTTTCCTTTCATTTCTGTTTGTATTTCGTCGTTGTGTCTTGGTGTACGGTGTCAACAGGGTTTTCGATTTAGGTAACCGACGTGTGGGAGGTCTTGAATTTGGAGTAGATGGAAAATAGTACTATTAGAGGCTAAGGTAAAACCATCCGGAAACCTGTCTGAATAGCGGAAATGGCGGAACGGTAGCTTTGATAGTCTGAGTGGCCTGTTACCCATCATCAAAATAGGGATTTAAAAAAAAACATATGTCTAACAGAGGTTCTCCAGGTGAATGAATTTGAATTGACTTGAGCACCACTCATCGAATTTGTTAAGTCTAGAGTGATAAAAGTTGGAGAGTAGCAGGATGGGAAACTAGGGTCTGCAAGGCCACAGAAGAGCTACTAGGATTATACGGACTCTTGGTCTTGAGAATAACTTTGTGGATGAGGGTGAATGGTGGTGATATCGCTTTGCACCAGTTCTGGGAAATACACCGTTTTCTTGGTTGACTCTGGAAAGTGCGTCCGCTAGGGTGTTTGCATTCCCCGCTATATGGGAGGCCCTGAGGATTATGTTGTGAATTATGCACTAGTTCCATAGCTTTCAAGTTTTGACACACAGCAATGGAGAGTGGGTTTATGTAGGCCACTACTGTTGTGTTGTCCGACAATACTGTTACAAGGGAATCTCATAGAGAGTCCTTTAATTGAACTAAGGTTCTGGAGACCGCGTTCAATTCTAGATGATTGATGTGGTGGGTTGACCTCTCCTTGGTCCGAAGCCCGAATTCATTTCGTTGTCTAGGAATCCTCAATCTGTTAGGGAGGCATCCGTGGTAATAGATGGAGTCCGTTCCTCTGAAAATAATATGCCGCTTACAAGTGTGATACTGAAATCACCAACTCAGGTGGGGGGTGATCGTCTGTGTATTTAGTACAAGAGTTGAATGGTCCCTGGAAAACGATTTGAAAACGAGTCGATAGCAGATGGAGCTGTAAGGGTCTCATGCTGAGTCTGCAGAAATTTGTAGATGTCCTTCATGCTCGCTATGTTTCCCAGGAGTCTCAGCCAGGTTTCTGCTTGTGACTGGAGTGAATATTTTACAGTGCCAGATCCGTTAGGTCGTTTCCTGTAAAGATTGTGCTGTAGAATTGAAGAACGCACATGTAGTTTACTTCCTGGGATGAAATTATAATTTATTTTGTGAGATGGATGATCCAGCCTAGGTAACGAAGGAGATCTATGGTTCTCTGGGTGTTTTGTAGAGCTTCATCTCTGGAGTTTCCTAGAATCAGCCAGTCGTCTATGTAGACGAACAGGAGGACCCCTTGTTTTCGTAACTCTGCTGCTACTTTCTTTGCAACTCTTGAGATAATCGTTTGTAAGGCCGAAGGGTAAGGCTAAGAATTTTGTAGTCCACCTGACGGTTCCGGAATGCTAAGAAGCGTTGGTGATTCGGTGCTATTTGAATATGTAAGTAAGCGTCTTTTATGTCGACGGTTGACGCCCACCGCCTACATTTTTTTTGTAAAATTGGTAGGATTTGAGCAATGATTTCCATTATGAATATCGTTGGTCAGAAAGAGCTTAATCTAGAGGTTGTAGATCAGAATGGGTCTCGGGGTGAGAAGGAAGGACGATTCTAAGGGTAGCCCCTCCCCCCTCCCACGATGACCTTGTGACTGATTCTTTGTGAAGTCTTGGACCTCTAGCTCTAAGGCTGGCCTTTAAATGGGATCCTACTGGGTACTACTAAATTGTTTCTAGCTCCCAAGAAACTGGCCTTATGTTTAGCCAATTTTCTTTGAATAAGGTAAGTCTCCCACTCATTCACGAATAAACCGGAGTGAGGTGGGCACCCCTAGGGCTTGAGGTCGAACGCAGTGATCGTAGTTCTTGTCCTGATTGGAAACCTTGTAACTCCTTCTGTTCCATAATTTGAAGTAAGATTTAGAGTCCTTTTGTTCTGTAGTTGCCTTTGTAAACACCTTTGCTAGAGTTCCTATCTCTGCCACCTATAGGTCTTTGGTTATGACTGTTACCTCTGTGTGTTACGTTGTGAAGAGAGGTGTCTTTATTAGTTTTTTGGAAGAGTGACTAAGAGGCTGTCTCATGCCTTTCTACTTCATCTTCGAGTTTCGTTTGAAATTGACCAAGAGAGACATCGGAACCTAAAATAGGAAGGGTCTGGAGGGTGTCCCTGTTTATTTGACGGACAATCAATGGCGTGTAAGTTATTCCGTCTAGTCGTAACAGATCGCTAACATGATCGAAAATCGGGCGTGCTAGGGGACCTAGCAGAAGTCGACTGGCTTCCTTCCTGGAAATGTGGTCATGGTCTTCTGAAAGTTGTTGGTGATAGCGCATCAAAAGTTATGCGATAACAGAGAATATCGGTCTGGCCGCTGGGTCTATAGCCAGTTTCCTCCTTATAGGATCTTTAAATGAGCCAGTGTTAGGTTGTGGTTCCTGGTCTGTGACCCCAAGGTGAAATCTGAGAGGCACATTTTTCATAGAATCTAGGAGCAAATTCGCCCCTCTAACTGGCTCCACTTCTTCGTATTCCCTGAATGTTCTAAAGGGGAACGGAATGTCGAGGTTGATTTTCTCTCTTGTGATCGGAGTGGTCTGGGGGAACATCCTCAGAAAAACTGCCAGAAGCTCGGCATTCCATGGTATCTTGGATTGATGGTATTTGGGTACCGCTGGTGAAAGGAACATTAGTATCAGTGGATTCAGAAAGTATCGACTAATAATGAAGGAGAGGTTTAATGCAGAGAACTGATTAAGCAGACATTCTATTCTGAGTACTCTCTATCTTCCTGGTATTCCGATTATCTTAAGATTTTAGGATTTTCTATTTTTCTACGCTTCTATTCTTCTGGGGTAGGATATCTTGGTTTGCCGTGACCCGCGTCCGAGTTTGAGGAAGTGAGTCTGAAGGCTCGGGATGATCGTTCCCTAGAGCGGTGTCTGCGATGACGCCTAGAAATACTATTTCCACTTCGAGAGCTACGAGAGCTGGAACGGCTTCTGGAGTACCATGATGAACAGTTATCCGAATGTATGTAGGAAAAACCGAGAACCGAGATCTTGGGCGGCGGTCTAAAGATGTATGACTACGACGGCTAACCGCCTGGGTTACCGTGTCAGTAGGTATCGAAGGCTCCGAAATAAAGACGATAATGATATGAATATAATCTGCGAAATTGCTAAGCCAAACAGGAAGTAGATCAAAGGCGCCGCCTTGACTACGGGGACTAAGGAAGTCCAAAAACGGTAGAATACGAGGCCTATAAGTGATAGACCGAAAGTGGCTATACAGAAACCGGTACTCAATGGAATCTGGAGAAGAACTTAATATACGGTCCGGGACAGGATTTCCGAAATCCAACACAAAACATCCGTGTACAAGTTAGTTAAGAATAATGAATCTCTTAATAGATGCTAGAAAAGGCCGTTTGGGAGTAGAGGGCGGCACATAAAGTGCCGTAGTTAGGGATACTACGGTGAAAGTAGGTTATCATGGTCCACTATATGTACATGGTAAATATGACATATGTTTAGGGGAGATAGATGAATATCTGTACATTGATAAACTTCTACTTAAAGGGACAGTTCAAGATAAACCTTGGCTGTTATATGTGCTAGATAATGTATATATGCGGTACTAAAAACCAACATTGCACTGGATTTCAACACAACGACAATTGTTTCAAATCAAACCGTCACACCAGCTCATTCAAGCACAGTCACATAACTGGTACAACACAACTACTACAGTAGCTATTCAGCTTGCATGGCCCTTCGATTAGTGGGAATTTGTGTGTCTATACGAGTATACTATACTGCTATACCTAAGTCCTAACCATCCATTTACTTACCATCTTACCGTTTACGTCGTTGATAGAAAGCGGGCCCAGCATTGCTCTAAGCTGTGCTACAGGGTAATGGAATATTCAGTATGGATCGATATTTTGTGACAAAATAAATGTGTTTTGCTAAATGATCGTATAATAGAAAGTAGCTATTATAATAGGAAAAGGCGAACCTGAAGGCGATTAGATCTGCAGCTCCCTGGTTTGCCCTCTAGTAGGCTACGAAAATTAAACTTAACTTCCTTGTACGTTCGTAATTGCAAACGATTATTATAATTGTTATTAAACAGTACTTGATAATGTTCGTCAATACCTTACTATGCGACCGACTGATTTATTTATTGCGATTATGGTTATGGCCGTAAGGAATAGGTTGTTCGTTGGGTGAGGGGCGTGCCACCCCACCCCACCGTTACCAACCCTCCCAGCCCCAATTGCGGTGACATCAGGTGCCTTCACAAACAAAAATATATCCGAAGCAAGTACCCATTGTGTTATGGTTGATGTTGGTCCCCCATAGGGGGTTCCTCCTTGTTACCATGTTGCTTCATCAATGTATGAATCGATGTACTGTAGCAATCCATTCGGTACATTATACTCTGCAAAATCCAAATTCGTTCTTCTATGTATGTATCGTAATTAACCCACACTGTCAAACTAGGCTATGTCTCATCACTGATCACGTGAAACAGATCTATCTGACATATTATCCCCAATTGCTTCACGATTTCTGTGAACACTGGTAAGTTAGCTACTGAATTTCGGAAAAGTTAATGGATATTATATCTCTACTGCCAATGTTCCATAACCAACGCAGTGTCCCCGTTGCATTCTGAATTAATCCCTACTACGAATACTTTCTCTTGTTAGGTTTGTACGCGATTATTCCATTACTATCGTGCATGGTGAATATGCCGTAGTTTCAAAGACGATTTGATTTACAGTATCGTATTTCTTGTCTTTTATCAAGTAAGACGATATTTCTTGTTTTCGAAAAGAATCCCTATCATCACTGGTCGTTAATCAAGAAGTTGCGATCTCCCAAGATAGTTGCCATGTGCCACTAAATTGTCATCCGCGCAATTAAAATGGATCGTATATCGTATAATTAAGTTGCTTTTCACTCTCACTTGACACTCTACTCCCTACGTATACAGAGTAGTTTTTGTTGTATTTTACGGAGGTTGGAAATGTGAGTATACACTGAAAGCGAATACAGACATCGTCGTTTTAAATTATACTAAGGTACAACAAGCATTAAAAACAACTTGAACGAACCTGTATACACCGACACGTACACCAACAATTCGTTAGCAAGGATTGCCAGATTGTCTGGAAAGTCCCAGTTGGAATATAGTTGAAATAGTCCGACTGACAGACATAGGCCTATGTGAGCTTGACTATGCCCCCGTTTGAGCTTACCTGCACGGGTAATGTAAAATAATTTAGATCAGGTATGTACCAACTGGGACTCACTGCATAGAATATTTGCGGACACGCACGAGTAACACATACAAGTATACAACCAATCATGTGACATGAAAAAAGGTGGGATTTAAGTTTTCATAATACAATGCTAGATGTTGGTCCTAAGATGGTTGCATGCTGGATATATCATTTTATACCCTCTACACAATCTCTCTTTTTTTAATTATTATAACAATAAGGAGAAAATATAATAATAGTTAAAGATATCAACAAATGAATTAATGATGAAAGTATTATTTGAATTTAAAAAAGATATGATATGAATTTATGTCGTATATAGATAATTTGATTAAAAAAAAAGTTTATGATATTTTTTGCAAGTATGAAATACAATACGGATGGGGGAAAATAAGGAGAAGAATATAATGCAGTGCCTCCAATTTTCATTTCTCAATTATCTACTCAGTGAGGGTCGCACTTTATGATATTTACCAAACCTAAGAAATCTCCTTTAATTGCGTCAAAGATTTTCGATCTCCATGGCGTCGGTCAGGTCAACTGGTGTTATATGATGGTTCGTAAATCCTACAGACTATAACGTTCAATCAATAAACAACGCCAACAAAAAGTACAAATACAGACTATGCTTACACTGTATTGTCATATGTTACCGTATATCATACATCTCAAACGAGTATATGTTTTTCTATCTCTGACAAGAGAAATTTTAAGGCTTGTCAATTAATTCAGACATGAGCTATGTTGTTGCTTGGAATTTCGAATAACCTATTATGCAGACTCAATAAGTGGAGTAACTTTATACAGCAATGTTCAAAACAATACACGCTTGTATATTTTGATGCAGTGTAATGCATGTTATGTACGAGGTGTTGATAGGAACATTGCAGACACCTATAATCTACATCCATCTCCTTTAGATTGTAGTCGTTGATAGATCAGTATTTCATTGCACTTGTGATTAATAGCCTGTGTTACTCATTCCGGCTGTATAACAAGATGTTGCATTCGGTTCTGTAGCCAATTAGTGTTCCTCCAGTAACTTATATTGCCCACTTCATTATGTCAACTCGTTAATCAAAGTAAGACCAACTATTACTCATCTGGCTTCTAATTCCATGTTCTTGTTTAGTAGTGTTTATCATTCTCAAGAGTCTACAATTTAATCGCATTTTACACTCGAGAGTACGGCTCGTGGAAAATGAAAGCCTTCCACATTCATTAAAATAGCAAATCACAGGCTTCAAATAATATTAAACCTGGATCAAGGAAATCGAACACGGACATAACAACGGTAGAATACTGAGTAGATGGTAATACAGAGCTTAAAAACGTTGACAAACGAGACTGTTTATGAATGCAATTAAAATATGTGGATATTCAAGTGGAATTACTGTCCGACAGTAACATAAACAAAAGTGCAAGCTGGAAGAAATATATCGATTTCGTAAAATCGTTTTCCAATGATGTCATGTTACTCATAATGTTACTCAGACGTTTGGTTTTGATGTTGATATATATATATATACTATACTGTTTTCTTATTACTTGCATGATTGTATATCCGATAAATATTTTACAGGAAGTACGTGCGTCGAGTTGCACTTATTTTCACTCGTGTCATTTGTCTTCTTATATCATGTATTGCACATGAAGCGTAAATTAAGCAAACGAAATGAAGCGAAAAAATGAATGTACACATTGCGTAGTAAAGTACCAGTGTATTCCATATTGTACTGGTACGTTTAAAATATAATACCAAATCCCATTTGTCAGCAATCGCCACTCGCGAATAATTAAGGAGATTTCGTGCAAGGCATTGAAACCTTCATAATATAAGTCATAATATAACTTCAGTAGCGGATAGGCCTACAGGAAGCGCGTCTCTTTAATTGGGGGAAGACTAACTTACTTGATCGCTGAAATCATCATGAAAAATGGAAATTCGTGACATGAAGAGACTTCAATAGATGCAGAAGATAGTATACTATTTTGAACCTAGGCACCCTTCATCATGCAAGCACATGCCACAGGACATTGAAATATAATTTATTGTCCCCCTCCCTTTTCGAAATGCTGGATCCGCCTCTGTGATTTGATACCGATTACGAAACACGCACAGAAGGCACACTCACATATTAACCTACGTACAACCATACACACACCCTTCCGGACCGATTCAACACACTTATCTTTAAAATAAATTACTTAATATTAATACAGCTCATGCTCTCTTGGATGAAACCCTCCATATTTGTGGTGAACCGACCTGGATCATGTCTCGAGTACGGAAGGCAAAAAATATTATATATATTTCAATTGTTGTCGGTTACAGAGACTTTCATCTGCCGCTAAAGTAGTCGACCGCTTTAAATGCTCTGTTTTCCAATTCTGTAATCTTCGTTCGTTGATTCCCAATTGAGCACTCGTTCAGCCTTTATTTGTATTTGGGAAAGTATGCTAAAAGCTTTGATGATTGATATAATGTAAGATAAGGATGCATGTTTCACCTCGTATCTCGTTTCCAAAATGGCGTTTGTCATCTGTTAGCATAACTTGTGACATGATCATATCGTACGAGAGTTGTTTGTAACAATTTCTCCCTTAGCGTAATTTTCCCCGGTTATACTGTTTATGTTTCTCTATAAACGTAGGAATCGCTGTTTAACGAAGAAAGGAAACGTCATGTTTTATGGCACGCATGTATTCACCTATAGGTCGCTTACACATTTCCTATATGAGATCACCCAAGCAGAACTAGAAACTAGGAACGATTTATTTATATGAATTATTTTTAATATCAACCATCCATCTCAGAAGCAGAAAACCACGAACTAGTTCCCGTTACATTGGCCGAAGCTGACCAGAGAGACTCTCCAGGGTTCAGGAGGGTCATTTGACAATACGTTGGTCTATCTGGGTTTATTAATCGGTTATGTAATCGGTTCTTTCTGTTGATTGCAGAAGTGATCGTCTCACACTACATCAGAATCAATGAAGCAAATTGTATCTGCGTCCTTCAATAAAAGTACGAAACGGTGCCAGTGTATCTGAAAATGTCACGGGTTATAGTTTATACTAATGATTTTACCGAAGTTTATATATTTGCTGAGTACCATGGGGTAAAAGTAATTTTATTTATTCGTGTCTAATATCATATCATATCATATAACGGTTTGGTATAGTGGATAGGAAGTATGTGAGAGAAGCTGACAAGTCCCCAAAACAGATATGTGCATGAGGCTGTTTTATTCACGTAAAATAATAGTAAAAACAATGGATTAAATATGAGTAAAAACAATGGATTAAATATGAGTAAAATCAATGGATTAAATATTAGTAAAAACAATGGATTAAATATTAGTAAAAATAATGGATTAAATATTAGTAAAAACAATGGATTAAATATTAGTAATAACCATGCCATAAGGTGCGTAGGTCATAGCTAATTGGTAAGTCGAGAGATAAAGTTATGTTTAAATGGCTTAATTTATTTGTATCTATATCCTAGGCAGGTAAAACTATTATTAGTGGCGCCATTGCTTTTTTATAAGCATTGGGTCTTGCTTCTCACTTTGAACTAAGATTAGTATTTTGCAATTTACACTGCTATTCAAGTAGTCATTTTGGTAATTCAGTTCACCCCCTCTTGTGTAAAGTTATCACTATGATATATCATAATATGTGCCCTCAGCCACCATATATTGATTTGTATAAACAAAATGGCCGCCACTGAAAATTAGATATCTCCATTTTGTCAAAGCTTGTTCTGATGGTTGGGAACCCATATTAACTAAACTAGTATTATTACTATTTCGAAATTGATTTCATGACAATCGATTTCCGAATTTTGAAAATGGCCGCCAGTTCATGGAAACGTTTTGGGTTTCAATTATATATTACAGCCTAGCCTACCAATTTACAAAATAGCCTAATGGGCATGTTGCTCTTAAGAAGTTGTTTTGTTAATGCCTACTCCTATAAAATAAATTTATCTTAGTCATTAAAAACTTTGAAAACGGCAACCATTGCTAATATTTCACGTTATGTTAATTATATATATATATACGATATTAATATATATCATAAAAGATCAAATAAAAACTTAACACCAACATAAATTAATAAAATTCTAAATATTTCGGACCGCTGGTCCTTCCTCGGTAGCTTGAGGTTAAATCTATCGAAGAAGGGTAATGCGTCTGAAATATTTATAATTTTATTACATGAAATTAATGGATTAGGACCTAACAAGCTTATCAAGTGTAAGTTCACTTCTACTGAAGAAGGCCATAAATTGAATTTGCAAGTCATAAACAATGACTGAATGTTGACTACACCGACAATGGCAAACACAATTAAAAGAATTTGATTTATTTGCAGACTTTTGTCGCCTTAATGAACAAGGGAAATTAAATACGAGCAGGATTCGATTCGATTTGGTTATACCGATATACCGTAATTTCCGATATACCAACAATGTCGATATATATTAACTTTTATTCTATTTTAATAATGCTATGACTGTAAATATCTCTTTAATTTAATATACTGTCAAAATACACATATTTTTAACCGTTTAAATGGTTTCGATGAGGTCCGATTTTTCTCGAGGTTGCTGAGCTACACAAAAGCAGCAAAAAGAAAACGTTGTGGCTATTCGCATGATCATCATGTAAATAAGCACCATCTGACTGCTTATTGACATGATCACGACTTACCAATCAGCGTGTGTTTTCACCACTACCGGCCGTCGCGTCTCGCGCGAAACACTATATAGGCATACTGACTGTCATGGCCGTAGGGGACCATTGTGTTCAAGGGGGGCGGTGACATTTTGCCTGACTTCAAGTAACTACCTTTCATGGGACCAAATTATTTCCCTGATGGAGGGGGGGGTCGTGCTCCGTCCAGAAGTGGAAACAAGTTCCATTTTGCCCGAGAATAACAACTTTACTCTTCTTTTCTTGGAACCGAATTATTGTCTAGAGGGGGGGTGTCGTGGGGGGTGTCGTGGGGTTATCGCTCCGTCCAATGGTTGAAAAGTGCTGTTTTGCCTATGGTACGTTTCCAACAAACTGGTGGCGGCCGACCCCCAGCGGGCCCCCGCCTGCTACGGCCATGCTAACTGTAGGTGGCTATACTAGTACTAGTGCACGCCTGGTCTGGTTATGGAGTTAGGATGAGGGTTAGGAAAGACTAGACTTAAAGGAGAACTGAAGGCTGAAATTTTGAAGATATATATTGTAGAGCAATCAAATACAAGTATTTGAACGAAAACCGCATTCAAAAATCTTCTTTAGTT
>JAODAF010062830.1:0-11392 GCA_027574765.1 Molpadia intermedia
CATGACTTTCGCGTGCTCAGACCGAGTGAAATCCATCAAAATATAATGAGCTAAGTCTAATGATCTTAGTCCTATCTCAATAATTTGCAACCAAAATAATAAGCTCCGTTTGATTTAATTTGTCGTAAAATCATTGTTAGGGATTTTTTCCGGAGTGAAAATTCCGCAGACGGATGAGCTATTGAGCTGTCACGTGTTCCCACAGAAGCCTTTTGATTGATGGATAACCTCCTGGCATCGGCGCACATCGCAACAGGAGTCGGACACTAATAAATTTAACTCCGTGCCAAATGGAGGGTAAATATTGCTTGTGGTCACGTGGGAAAGGGCAGTACATACAGTTTATACAGACCGTTATTTGGACCGTGACCTTGTAATATTTGATTTCTTTTATTAAAATGACTACCGGTATATCTTTATCGCATGTTCTTTGAAACTTGTTTTTCCTCTAGTTGGGAGACACAGTAAAATAAAGACGCATGCGCAACGTCGTATCGTCAACATGGTAACTTTAACCGGCTGTCAGCTCTCCATTTGAATAAGAGCTACAATATCAATCTTGATTTTGGTGATTTTCAAACTTAGGTACACACTATCTATATTGAAAGGATCTTTCTTCAGTACATGTGAAGAAAATATATACACACTGTCTTTATATATGGAGATAATTACCGGTTTTGCCAGATTTAGACTTGCTTCAAGTTCACCAACATGTGATTTTCATTTGCTTCTAATAAATTGTTTATATTGGGACTTCAACAGTTGGAGGGCAAAACCAATATGACTACATAACATGCTATGATGTCTGCGGTTTTGGTATTAATGGGGCACTGTGGCACATTTGAAGGGCCATATGCAATATTTCATTGACGGGTATATTTTTTCATTGACGGGCTCGGTTTGCATGTGAATGGCACGACTACGTCGTTATTCTTACCAGTTTATGGGATATACGTACAGGCTCTCTTTTGGAATGTTACATAATTACCAAATGGCCACTAGCATCTGCTTATGGTTTATCAAATTCTTCATAATACCATTAGAATTCTTCATACTAAATATGATGCAATTCAGATTAATATTTGCCAGAATACTGGCAATTCCAGAATTGTACATATTCCTACCCAAACATTATTTATATATGGACCAATGTTATACACCAAGTTTTGCACAAATCTGACTTGTCATTTTTGAAATATCATGTTTACAAATTAGTGGAAATGTATGTAACATAGTACCAGTCATTACTCATTAATGTTGTTGTCCTACACACTTTAACAAAATTTTTAATTATTCATACATCCAATGTATAACTTAATACCACATATGAAACAAATCGGGCACAGTCTTAGCAAAATACTGACATTTCCAGAAGTTAAAATATATTTCCTGGCTCACTCATTAATATTCATGTGATATACACTACCTCAACACCAAATGACACAATAATAGATACCAGGGAAGTCAAATATGTACATATATATACCATATATGTAAATGAAATAATCCACCCAAAGTGTGATAATTTTTTTATCCTATATCAACTGTCCGAAAACCCTTCCAACTTTTTAAATGGATAAGCATGAATTACTTCACTGCCTCCTCCCCTCTCTCCTCCCCCCTCTAACACCCTTTGTTAACCCTGGTATACTACACTTACACCATAAAGTACAATGATATTCATGCACTCTACTGGAATTACACAATTGGTAATTGATATTTTGATAAAATAACTGTGATCCTTTATCAACATTAGAGTGTGATACCCTGCCAGCGATAATTGATATCAACTCTGTGCACTAAGCCAGCTGGTCACTGACATTATCGACCTCGCCGAAACCTCCTGTAGATTGATATGAACAAACCGAACATGTGTGAACTTTTATACCATCTGAAGTACTACTAGTTTAGTTACCTTTTCATGAAAAATGCCAGTGGAAATTTTATGCAAATAATCTGAGTTCATGGGAACTTTTCAACAAAAGTGTTACTAGACCAAAATAGACTATATATACAAACCACTGAAAAGGGGGAAATAAAGCCACAGTACAAAGAGGACTCATGGTACATGAACTCTGAATTAATCGGTTAAAGTAGTTAAAAGTACTAGGTACAGTACTTGGCAAATGTCTATGGTTTTAAAGGAGAATAGCCTAAGACAAATATAACAGGTAGTAGGGTCACAGGTCATGGACCTCCTAGTGGTAACGACCTTCAATAATTAAGCTAGTAGATGGGAATAAGCTAAATAAGTATTAGGCAAGTATTAGGAAGTGTTGTAATGCCTACTGTGAGATGGCGATAACACTAGGCTAACCGCACAAGGTGTGGATAAAGCCTAGAAATCCCCCCCCTCAACACAAATTACTACAAAAATGAAAGGATACGCAAGAGAACTTCCAGGGGTTTCTTGGGTCCCTTCAGTCTGCATTAAAATATTCCAAGCATAAATAATCATTAGATTAATTAAGTAGATCCAAATATTTATGAGGCAGACGTGTGCCTAAATCACGGAGGGAATAAAGATGGCGTAGCAACCTACCTTCATATAAAATATCTTCAGGATATAATCAAAGGCGAAAATTTTGCCTTTTGTGCTGATGTTTTGTTTTTGGCAAATTGAAGATGTCAACAAGTATGTTGATCTGTTTGCTCTACCATACATGTAAAAGGTGAATTCACTTAAAACGCATAGAACTATGACCAACCGTTGTTACCATCATTAGTGTAATGACGAGACCTTACCTTCTTTAGTTTAATTAAGGTCAACGGTCATCTGGGATCACTACATGTCTGTTTGACTGTCTGTCAAATGACATCATTAATTTACTGGCTATTAGCTACATTTATTTACTCATTTTGTAACAGAAGCTAGACTTGGGATAGTACACTGACTATGTACAGCTTGCTAGGAGAGGTGAAAACAAGTCCAACCCGTGTCTGAAGAATCCAGTCAACCACACCATTTACTACTGTACATAAACTTCAGTTAACATTATGGAATCAACAAAAGCTTAAAAGATGGCGAAAATCTTAGGATGTATGATGGTGTTATACAGCTAAGGGAGTACAAAGGGCTATTGTGGAAAAAGGTTTTGAATTGTGTGCTATTCTGTAATAATATTGGATACAGGGACTGTTGTAACTGCATAAAAGCTAGGTTTCTAGTAAATGGGGTGGCTACACGGGTTAGTGCACCCATTAGCATTTGACAAGAAGGTTATTGAACAAACCTGGACATGTGTTCTGACATCTCTCTGAGGGCCGGTGGCATACAAATTAGGGTAGTGTGCTCCACTTGAAAGAAAGCGGTGGTCTGGCGAATAGAATATTCCATGTGGTCCATGAGGGCTCTGTGGGCGTGGCCTCTTGTATGGGGACATGGCCTCCACTGAGGCACTAGACACTCTGAAAGATAAAAAAAATTTAAAAAGAATAAATTAAGATGCAAAAACATTATTATACTTAACCTTTGAACACAATGTAGGTATTCCATCTCTTCACATGGAGAGCCCTGAAGTTTTAGCTCACCAACAAGGAAATGTACCATGGCTACAATGACCAGCATATGGATGCCACGTTTGGCCATATTTGAAAATCCCGACACTAAAATTCGCAAACAATAACGGTTGACTGGCAATAGAGGAAGGAAGGTGGCCAGCTCTGTGCTAGAAGAAGTTGCCAGTTCACAGAAATAGGGATATGCATAGGTGTTATATGAGGATGATGAGGTAAGGGAGTACTCGCTGTAAATTTGAAGATTGCGTGCCAACCGTAGATAGCTTGTTTTATTAATTAATATTAATTAATTAACCCTAACCCTGCTGAATCCTTCAAAATCTTACTTAAAACAATTGATGTTTTATCTTAATTCTTAACCTTGCTTTTATTTTATTTTTTGGGTCACCTTTTTCTAAGTGTACACGGTAAAGAACGTATGCCATTTAAGTTTTACAAATTTACATTACTGAAAAACAGAACACGCAGGTCACAAAGAAACTCAAGTCTGGCCCACAAAATGAAGCCACAACGCTGTTGTTTCCGCTATAATGCAAGGTTTTCCTAAAAAGTTTAAGCCGCGTGACTATCTTTACATCTTCATATTTACCTAAGCAATATTGTTGAGGAATAAAGAGATTATATTTCCTTATCTGATTTGGGCAAGATCCCACTAGCCGATTTGACACCACTCAATATATCTCCACACATAGCCTACAGTATAGTTTCTGTCATCAATCCATCATGTACACGACACGTATGCTGAATGACGAAAGTTAGTTCACCTTCTGTGTCAGTGATTACCGTGTACATGTTACACAGGTCTGTAAAAGCAGCCGTGTAACATTCACAAAATGAAACGGTAACGTGACTAACGACAAGAGATGAAAGTTCTGTAAAAGAAATTCTTCCTAAACGAGTCGCAAATATAGGCCAAACCAATTATTAAAAATTTTTGTGATTAAACACAAGAATAGATTTATATACAAAACTTATTGAAAAGGAATATATGGCTGAGTTCCAACAAAGCTATTACTAGTTGAACAGGTTCTTCTGTTTTGAACTGTTTGTCCTAAGGCTAAGAGCCATGTACTATGTTATAATGTTAAAGCAGCATTACGAAAATGAACAAGATGCTTCCAAATATACATAAATTATAAATAACAATAAAAAAACATAAAATATCAATACAGATTAGCATAAGTGGAGAATAAATATGCAAATATGGGAAAGAGCTTGCCAGATTTTCATGTCATTTAATACACTATTTTCTGTGATCTATTCTGAAACTAGTAAGCGCTATGAATTTCAAATCAGACACACATTAGGTTCAAGTTCAAAATCTGATTCATTTCACTGCTGGTTCAACAACAAAAAAAACATGACAATAGGGGTAATCTTTTACCATGGCCATCATACATACCTAGTATCACATCCATCGAACATCTTGTTTTTATCTAGTGCCCTCACATGCAATTTTGTCTTGCACGATATGTACCAAATAGTACCAATATAAAGCAAATAAATTAACCTTCTTTCCCCTAATATCCCATTCTATAGGAGGGCTGCAATTTAAGTTGTCTGATGGCTGATGCTACTAAATATTTTGTCAGACAACCAAAATGACAGACATCATGGATAGCTAGGGTAATAGTGCAATAGGAACGCTATCGAATAACACTAACACTATAATAAATAAATAATAAAAAATATTCATCCTATCTTCCGTGAATTCTGCCCTTAGAAATCCAATAGTCCGGAATTCGACAAAACCCCCTTATGAAAGGTTGAAAATTCCATGAAATAATCCATGGAAAACCAGATGCAAAATATCGCAAATGCTAAGTTTAGCTGGCAATATAAAAGGATGAGACCACTACTATGCCGAAAGAAGTTGCCAGATGCTATATCATGGTAAATAGGGATATATATGCAAAGGTGTAATATATGAGGTATAAAGGGAGTACAAGCTGCAAATTAACCTTCCTTCACCTAATATCCCATTCTATAGCAGGGCTGCAATTTAACAGTTGCCTGATGCTAC
Organism: Molpadia intermedia; assembly: GCA_027574765.1. Taxonomy (NCBI): domain Eukaryota; kingdom Metazoa; phylum Echinodermata; class Holothuroidea; order Molpadida; family Molpadiidae; genus Molpadia; species Molpadia intermedia. Next base: position 5,543 of record JAODAF010062830.1, read on the forward strand.
CAGATGACAGACACCTGGGGATGTTCAATAATGACAATATTGAAGTTAAGGTAAAATGTCATCTAGGGTCTCTCAAGTAAGTGATTGAAAGTTCTTCTTTGCTTTCGAAAACTAAACATATCATTCACAGATTCCATGGTTTATAGGTTGTTCGAAGTACAGCCAATAAATTTCCTTCAAATCCAGTTGATTCTCCTTTGTGTTGGTATTAGCGATAAGATAGTAATTAGTAATTATTTTAATGATATTCCTATTAAAATGTAGAAGTTTGTGACAATCAAAATCTAGATATCAGTATATATACATATAAATATTTTATAATATACCAATATTTTTTACAGCTTTAATAGTTTTGAACACTAACAATGCAATGTCGTAAAAAATTCACCTACATCGCACAATAATTTTAATATAATATAAAACTTCAACTATGGCAATTTTCAACTGACCTTTGCAGCCTAAAGTTAAAATAATTACTTAAACATAAAGTAAATCTGAGTGACTCTCCTGTAATTTCACCAAATTATTTTGAATCAGCTCAACTGGATTAAACCAGTTTGAGCAAATATTATATGGTTACAATCTGTGAAGTGTATGCCTTGAAATGCACTTATTATTGATGACTGTGGCACTGTAATACTTTAGTAGATAATTTAGCAGACGTACATTACGTGTATGCGGTTCTGGTCATTATTTTCATACACAAAAAAGTTTTGCTGACTGCAAAGTATTAGAGAAGTTTATGCACAAATAAATTCAGAATGATTTGCACTCAACTCCCAAGACCCATTGTGCCGTATCGGGTGCCCACTTCTGTAGCTAAAAAGTGGTCGAGATGCTAGATTTGCAGGTATATGGGAATACATAGGTAGAGGTATGTCGGCATGAAGTAAATATATAAGTTTTGCTGACTGCAAAGTATTAGGAAAGTTTATGCACAAATAATAGTTTACAATCAAACAAAGAATGAACAAAATGTTTATCAGCAACAGTCACAAGTTTGCCCAAACCGATTTTACACCGATAACAGCAATATTGGCCGATACTACATCTTGATACCGATAATCGGATCAACACTAGAACAAACCGCACTAATCTGATTGACGACAATGCTACTTTTAAGTTTGAAAGTTCTTGTGGCAACAAGCTAAGTGCAAGTTTATTTATATCACTACTACCAACAGGGCAGGAATTCTACCACCATGCAGCCAGCCTATGGACATATTACCTGCAGCCTATCTCATGTTTGCACACCTAGCTAGATGTTTTCAAGAATGTTAATGAACTTTATTGTCTCATTTCCTCAATTCAAAGAAATTCAAGAAGGGTACCAGCATTATGAGATAACAATTATTCACATCTTGTCATTTGAGAAGCTTAATATTAATAGTATCAATCACACAATAGACCTTATAGACCAATATATATATACATGTACAACTGAAGAAATGTTTCTTTTAGTTTCATTCTAATTTGTAAACAAAACTCTTTGGCTAGATAAAATAATATGTATTAGAGTGTAGTTCTACGGTATCTTTCATACAAATAGTAGTCTAGATCCTGTAGTGCATAATGTGTATGAAGATATTTAAGACGTTTATAAACATAAATTCTGTTTATTAAACAAAATGTATCCAAAACAATCATGAATTCATTAAAAAAAAATAAATAAATAAAAAAAATGGGAAAGAGGAACCAAAAATTGGAGCACGGAAGGAATAAAGGTGGTGCTCTCGGGGTCATGTGGTCTGTGAGAGGAGATAACGTGACCATTATTCCATAATTATTCTAGTAAGTGGGAATATGGGTGTTCAGCAAGGACTACTCAAATGATAGTTTGCATTTTTGGTTACATAAAATATTGTAATATGGCACACATGTAGGTCTATGGGATGATCTATAGTCAGGAATGAAGGTTATTGACTGTATGTTTACTAAAATGTTTAAAAATTTGTAAGCGGATGTAACCAGTAGTAATTGTGAATCAGTACTCATGATGAACTAATATTCATTTATGAACTGGTACTAACAAGTTATGAACAGAAAGTGACCTGGGGTGCGGAAATTATCCCATATTGTTGACAGTGCACCCTTTTTGTCACCATCGGAAAAACACACCTCAATCTATTTTTAAAGTTTTTCCTTCCATTGTAAACATAGAAAACAGATACAGGCTAGCAACCTAGATACACTATTTACAAAGAAAGTATAGGAACAATGGACTTTAAAGGAGTGCCAAGACCAAGTTGTTAACGCACTTATTGAGTTGGAATTATTATTTTTAACCAAAAGAATAAAGAATCATTTTATTACAGAGTGGCGTAAGCTGATGTAGAATGTCCAGAAAAGGACACACACCTTTTGTATAGATGTCATGTATAGGGCCAGGAGGATAACTTTGTTCTGGTGGTGGTCCAAAATATTGTGTCCTGGACAGTTGGCTGTGCTTCCAGAAAAAAAACCTGCTAGAATGCTTGGTAGATTCTGTCCACTGGGATACCATTAATTCCATACTATGATTGTTGACTATGGTGCTTAATTATGTGCCCAGACTTCTGGAGTCCCAAATAGCTTGTACAAAATTGGAGACATTTGATGAGATATTTGCAACTTCATATGTTCACACTGGTAAATAGATCTGTCACTATTTTTATTACCATTATCCCAAACCATACCACCATATCCATATTGCTATGTTGTCATAGTTACCAGATAACACATCATCCATTCTTTCTGTGGTGTCAAGTCATAGATTATTATTATTATTAATGGGCACATGTATACAACATGATCTAGTGCATAACATTAATCTATCTAGTTCCAACACCACTGGTGCCTTGGTGTCTACCACAACATAATACTCACCCATCATGACCTATATCAAAATTTACCCAGTCAGTGGGGCCCTCAAGGTCATGTGACCCTATCAGAGGATGACCTCTGACCTTTGATGAAGGAGTAGTAGATTACAAGACTGGAATGCCATATGGCTGGTATGAGTTATGATGGCTATTAAAGGAGTCTGTAGAAACATTAAAGGAGGTGTTTTCCTCCTCGATTTTATATCAATGGAATTTCAAGTTTCCTTAGTATTTTAGGAATGAAGATACATGACATTTAGGCCTGTTCTTAAAGGTAAGAAGCCTCCACAAAACAATTTAACTTAAATGGAGATATATCAATGATAATACCCAAAACTGTTAGAAGAAGAGATTGTCAGATGCTAGTTTGCAGTAATAGAGGTTATGCATAAGTTATATGAGGTAAGGGAGTAGTGCTGTAAATTGTCAAAACAAAAACATTGAGATATTATGATAATACACTAAGTAGTTTAAGTACTATATGATATATATTTTTCAATAAAGGATTAAATAGTCCTTTGATCACCTTCCAAATCTTTCCCAAATAATGCCTGATGAGTTTCGGTATTAATGTTACCCACGATTCGCTATTTCAGGTAACAAGTGGGAATTGTGGGTATTCCAACAGTCAAATTGATTATGCACAAAATATGTTCATCACTAGATTATACCAACAGTCTATATATAACATAAGATATAATTGTTAGATCAAGGTATAGGATCATGGGATATCATTGGATGGCGTGTGTGGCATTATGGGTAGCGGGTCGATGACCCATATTGCCAGGGAGTGTGCCCATTCCTCCTTCCGTAATTAGGCTAGCTAGGTATTAGAATATACTATTTGGATGTGAGCAGGGTAAGTACTAGTAAGCACTGTGAATTATAGGATCATGACCGGTGTTTCCTTCTGTAATGTAGCTAGTAGGTTACAATATACTTAATATGTTGAGCAGGGTAAGTAGTAAGGATTGTAAATATAATTCTTTAAAATATTTATGTTCAGTAGCATATCGGCCACCCCAGACCATAAAAATAATTAAAGAGCAGGGTCATGTAGAAATAAGATGATGCTGAAAGGTGTCGTCAATCTTGAGGATTTGAGACATTTTGAGGCACATGGAAACACAAAACCAAATATAAATAACTAAATATAACATTTGAACTAGTAATACACTGAGTGATGTACAAGGTAATAGAACAGACATTTCAAACATACCAGCAGAATAATATAAATAGACAGCTATGAGAAATAACAATATGGACTGATGTATCAGCATGAACTCTACATGTCATAATCATTAGAATCATGAGATATGTATACTACTGAACGTTATGACAAGGAAGCAACAGAGACATGGGTAATAGGGAATAGAACATGACAGCTAAGGAAAGATCCTTGAGATAATCAATTCACTTTTAAATGATGTTTTTGCATGGAAAACATGAAAAAACTGTCAACATAATGGTAAAGTAGGGAGGAAGAGGCTGCTAGTCACTTTAATACACTTAGGTACAGCGGGATCGGTATAGCGGAATTTGGGTGCCATAAGGCTAAACAAAGCCAATTAGTGGGCATCTAATGATACCGGGTAATGTTGTAATGTAGCAGAACATTTGAATTTCTCATTGTCTATATAAACCTTTATTCATGACTATCTATATTAATACAAAGTTACAAACACAAGTACAGAAAGCTGTGAGAAATGCTTGATAAATTAATGAACACAGAAAAACTTCACAATAAACCATATAAACAACGTATAAAACGTTAGATGAGTGTGTGCCAAGTTTGCGAAATAAACATACGTGGGCGCATGTCGGTAGCAAACCTAATGTGGGACGCAAGCAACAACATACACAAACCAAACTCTTTACACAGGCTGAATGACACAGACCTGGTCGACAAGACTACCAGATGGAAGCCAATGCAAGTAATGAAATGAATATGGCATTGGTCATCCAACACAACAGGGGCTAAGAAGGGCAATTCCTTTTTATAAAAGTCTGCAGATGGATCAAGTTACTTTCGTTATGTATATATGTCGAAAACATGGTATAAACTATAAATAGTGCAAATTGACTGGGAACAATTGTATGTGTGTGACACTTCACATGGCAAATATCATATGCGGCAGCAGGGTGTCACCTTGGAGAGTGCCCGTCAATGGTACAGTGATAAAAGGGTGCCATTAGCAGGCCCGTAGCCAGAGTAACTAATTTGGGGGGCACATTTGGGGGAGGGTTGGCACGTAACAATTTTATCCCTACATCCAATGTTACCTTTACAACTCCGTTACATTTCGAAGAGCGATTGGAAAAATTGGGGGGGGGCACTTGCCCCCCGTGCCTTATCCTTGGCATTGTTTCATCAGCAAAAGAGGCATTTCATAATAGAGCTCATGATAGAACAGTCATCACTATCCATTTCTTCATCACTATTTTATATCCATCATGAAACTAGCAAGAAGGGTAAATTACACAGGACACTGATTATCAAGCCCTTATCTCCTCTCTGTTGGATGATGACCTGATCAAATTCATTTCAAATTTGCTCACTTCCTGGTTCAGTCTGCAACATTTCAGCAGGTGCATGGCCCCTGGGAAAGTAAGGTAACCCCTGGATGAATATAAGGTCAATCTTTAATCTCTGGCTTAAATCTTGTTAAGCTGTCTGATGACCCACAAGGTCAATAAAACAAGATGTTTTCTCACAACCTTTCATACAGAGAATGTATGACCAGTCTAATATACACAAATTGGTGTCTTCTACAGCAGGGAGTCAGGGACATCAATATCTTTCTAATAGTACACTGTTGGGACAAAGCATGTTAGTCTTAGTTTGTCAGAAAAGAAGCATTACTATAGGCACCGGGGTTTTGCGCGATCGCGCAAATCGCGCAAAAATCGCACATTTTGGGTCTTCATCGTGTATTTTGGGTTCCATCGCGCATTTCGCACATTTTGGGATTTTGTCCCAAAAGTACTA
>JAODAF010063052.1:0-11384 GCA_027574765.1 Molpadia intermedia
CACAATAACTCCTATGCTTTACAAGGCCGGTGAGCTAAATATCCTAGTTACTGCCCCCCTCTTCCAAAGACTACCTGCATTCCCATTCTACTAACAAATACTACTCCTATTCCCCAAAATATATAAACTAGAGTACCGATGGTACTGAACTCACAGGGACTATTTAATGTTAAATATCGATACATGTTATACAACACAGTAAAAAATCACTGGAAAATGGTGCTTTTCGACAAAATTAGCAAAATCCCTGAACATATGTTATGCGCTGGTGTTACAACATGCTATATGCCACATTTCAAACAAATTCCAAATTTCAATAATGCCCTTTAACGACTTGAAATGACCTTGAAAACACTTAAATTAAACATATTCAGAAACCCCCCATAAAATTGTACACCTCACCAAATTTCACCTCCATCATAAAGATGAAAGAATGAGAGCAATTCTAAAAAGTGGACACAAATTTCAACCAAGCTGTCACAATACCTTTACAAGGCCTGTGAGTTAAAAACAGACAGAAAATTCACAGAAGATCACATTCAATCTCCCCTATTAACCTTCTTAGAAACGAGGATTCCCCACACGTTTATCTTCTGCAAAACCCTATTGTAAAAATTCCTATACCTCCGCGTAATTCTCAGTAGTTGATTTATAGTACAGTAATTTACCCTGACGCACCTTTCACCCAGGTAAACAGGTAAAGTTTGCGGTTTACTTCCCATTCATGTGTGTTTTTTAACACGTGCGTTAAACCCAATTCACCCGGAGGGCATATCATCATCATTCGGTCGCAACAACCAATTTTCATATTTCCTTTGTCGTTCACCTTGGTAGCCTATTGAAAGGTGTTACCCTGACCGAAAACAGCTGTTTGAGAATGAAAATCAGCTGATATTTAAAATTAAACTTGACAGTCAGTGTATCCCTTGGAATTTTGTTAGCTTTAATTTAATTGGCTGCTTGAATTATTGTGGGCATGTCATAAAGATATCGCTTGATATTATTGGAGACCCCTTCCACGCTTCAATTATTATACCGTGTCATAACGATGACGTCAAAGCTCCTGATTGGCCGATTTGCAGTAGCGACTAATTCAGAACGAGTTAGTGAAGTGGAACAAGCAATCTTATCGCGGATGGCTGGTGAATGATGTTAAGCAATGGAATCAGCTGGAATATGTGAATCATACAAGGGGTCGACCCCGCGAAGAAATTGCCTGGGATTCCGCTTGGAAATGTAACGGAAGCTTTTTAGCGCCACATAGGCCTACAGTTAACGGTACCTTACGTTTAGCTCTGAAGTAATTCACATCGCGGGGTAATACTACTTGCGCTAGATTAAATTGTGGAAGTCCTTCAATGATTATAATGGTGTCAGCTCCGCAAATGAGGCTGAGATTCATCTATTTATTGCCAGAATACGGATATTGAAAAGCTAACTTAATCTAAAACTATTCCGATTTTTTTTTTGATGTATGACCATATTTCTATGTTATCGATAAAGCTAATATCGGTTTCATCCTCCTTACCTCATATCCACAATTACGACGATAGGCTAACACTGATACACAAACGTTTCACACTGCTCTGTAAACATACTCTCAAAAACCCTCAATAGCTAGTTCCTAAAGTTATTGAAATTTAATTCTTCGTTTTACTTGGTGTAGACACCTCTACTAACTCTCCATCACTGATGAAACCAATCTTATAGTGGGTGTCGGATTGTGGCATCGACTTTACAAAGCCTCTAGCGTTTATATGACGTGTCTTTTCCTTATAATGAAGGTGTATATCAGTAACCTATATGTTGCTCATTTATCGTTCAATGCAAACTCAAGAAATATATTCCCTTACTAAGATGTTTCTCTATAAATTTGTAATAGGTGTGAAAAAATCTATTCAGGAAGACATTCTAGTAGCAGGAATAAATAAAGTAACATGTAATTATCTAGAACAGGCTTTAAAGCGTGTTCCAATTTGATCATGCTTACATTCACTATTATAGTTTAATCTTTAGTGTTGTCTATAAGTTGGATCATGCCTGATCAGGCCCGGATTTAGGGGGCGGGGCCCCGGCCCCAGGCCCCCACCAAAAGTGGCCTCCCACCAAACCCTTCAACCGCGTTATTAATTAATTTTTCGTGCGTGGTGACGAAAAGTCTCCCACCAAGTGACCCCCCAAGTAAGCTGGGCCCCAGGCCTCCCACCAGCTAAATCCGGGCCTGGTAAATTCCCTAGCAAGCTGTGTCAATGGACAGCAGCCCAAGATATATGTTTCTTGTTTTGTCTTTTAGATGCCGGGAAGATCCCATTAAGAATCTGTAGAAGCAACCCACATGGGCATGTCATATTATTCCTGAAACAACAGACACTGGAAGAGTTCCTCTGGCTTCCTCCTGTCCGAGCATAGTTCACTACCTTTCGGGTTTTAGCATGCCTGCACTCTGCCTCCACACCAAGTCGGAAGGAATGGGGCGGCGATGCGCCCGACCCAGAAGGCGATCAGACACTGCCAAACCTGCATTTTGTCCAGTAATCTAGTCCTTAATGAACCTCGCTTAAAAGCACATGGTTTCAAAACTTTTGCTTACTCCGCTCTAAGTCTCTGGAACTAGTTACTGGACCATCTTCAAGCCTGTTCACAAATATCAACTTAAAAAAGTTTTTAAAGACTCATTTGTTCTCTTGCTTGCTTGATTGATTGTTAATGTTTTTTCTTTTGTAAAAATCATAAATATCGATTTGGGACGGCAGCTTGAAAAGGTTGAAAACCTATGCCCTAGAGGCTCAGCTGCATGTGCAATCCCAGGGGCTCTATTAAGGGCAGTAAAAGCATAGCGTCGGGCGCCTCACCAGTTTCTTTGATCTACTGAGGTCTGAGCTTCTCAGTTTTAGGGGAACCACTATGCAAAGATGTTGTCAAGTGCAGTCAGATGATTAATTTCTTGAGAATGAATTTATAGGATGCAGATCACAATAAGTTTTAAATGCAAATTTTATTTTACACAAATTTTTATTGGCATCATTTGAATCAGAGTGGATTTTTTGAGGCTTCAAATTCTGAAATCTTGCTATTATGTCATAATGTAGCAGTAACCAGTTGAAAACTTTTACAATGCTGGGCAAACCAAAAACTTACCCAAATTAGTTTGTAAAAGTCAATGTAGAGAGGTTAATTATGGTTCGGTTCCTAACTGTTTTAACTTTTAAGTTCTATGAAGTCTAGAAAAGTAATGGGAAAACTTATAAGACATCCCTGAATATTTGAAATATTAAATAATCAATACCATAAATTATACAATCATAAAATAATATATATATTCATAAATAAAACCTAAAAACATGACCTGTCTGATTAAATCAATTCATCAATGTGTTCAGTGTTTAATGATCATGTATTAATATTCAATAATAACAATTGCACTCACCACTAGAATTAACCACAAAACTAACTGATCAAGTTCTTTAGTAGTATTTTTCATGATGCTTTCACCACACACAGTATATTCTTGACAGATAACAAAACTGTTCAAGTGTGTGGCCAAATTACCTGTCTGATTAAATCAATTCATCAATGTGTGCAGTGTTTATTGATGTATTCATTTTCAATAATAACATTAAACTGCACTCACCACTAGAATTCACCACAAAGCTGATAAAGTTCTTTAGTAGTTTTCGATGCTTTCACCACACACAGTATTCTTGACAGATAACAGAACTGTTCAAGTGCGTGGTCAAGTTGTCAGGCTTCCAACTCTTTTTCTCTGAATAATCTTGTTAGTTATCATGTAGAAAACATACTGTAGATATAGTTTGCTACTGTATAACACAAACTGTCTATTAAGTATTTACTATAATTACGCTGTATCCAATGATTAAATGCTATAATATGTCCACTTCTTGTATTTTCACAGCACTTAATTTGACATGTACGTCATACTGTACAATTTTACAAACACCAGAAAGTCTCATGATTTAGTAGATACCAGCACTGTCACATGAGTGGATTTTCAAGTATATTACTGTAGAAGCACAACAATATATATCTGTGTTTAATAGTTCACGTCAGATATTTATTTTAACTTTTATTATCTATGCAGCATTATATTTGCACCATCGATCCATGGTTAATGTGTTAGGCAAGAAGCCTATAAGCTAGGCAAGAAAAGAAATGACCCAAACTTGAGGAATTCTTCTCAGAAACTGCTGGAGTGTAAATGATCGTAGGAATCCATTGTACGAAGCAATTAATCCACTAAGATCATGAAAACTAAGAGTTTGTTCAAAGATGTTTCCTGTGGTCACAGGATGGTAGCAGGGAATGGATAGTGGAGACCGTAATTCCGGATATGAGATTTTTCTGAGAAAGTTACTCGGGTCAAGTCTTTTAAAATTTGGTTAATTCTGACTCAAATCAAGTCTATTTATAGAGGGACATGCCTTAAAAGTCAAGTCTAATAGAGGGAGTGACTTGAGTCAGTTAGTCTTTTAGCAGAAGTGGCTTTGGTCAAGTCTTTTAAAATTTGTTTAAATTCTGACTCAAATCAAGTCTATCATTATAGAGGGACATGCCTTAAAAGTACAGTCTAATAGAGGGAGTGACTTGAGTCACTTAGTCTTTTAGCAGAAGTGGCTTTGGTCAAGTCTTTTAAAATTTGTTTAAATTCTGACTCAAATCAAGTCTATTTATAGAGGGACATGCCTTAAAAGTCAAGTCTAATAGAGGGAGCGACTTGAGTCTAGTCTATTAGAAAAAGTGGCTGTGTTAAATCGTTTAGAATTTAGTTAAATTCTACTCAAATCAAGTCTATTTATAGAGGGACATGCCTTAAAAGTCAAGTCTAATAGAGACTTGAGTCTTAGTCTTTTAGAAAAAGTGGCTGGGTCAAATCTTTTAAAATTTTGTAAATTCAAGTCTTGAGTAAAGTCTGTTAGATGAAGTGACTTGAGTCAGTAGACTTTTAGAGGAAGTGACTTGGGTCAAGTCTTTAAAATATGTTCTTTAAAACTTCTGACTCAAATAAAGTCTGTTAGAGGGATATGCCTTGAGTAAAATATGTTAGGTGAAGTGACTTGAGTCACTTAGTTTTTTACAAGCAGTGACTAGGGTTAAGTCTTTTAAAATGTTGGTGACATTCTGACTCAATGCAACCCTTTTAGAGGAAGTGACTAGAGTCAATTTTTTTGATATTTGGTTAATTAATTGTCTCAAAGCAAGCCTTTTAGAAGAAGTGAATTGAAAGGTCAAGTCGTTTGGAGGATATGACTTGGGTCAAGTCTTATATGGTTAAATATTCTACAGACACAAGTCAACCCTTTTAGAGGGATCGAGTGTCTTCGGCTAGTATTTTTACCTAAAAATGACTAATAAACCTTTTACAATGCAGATATGAGTCAAGTCCACCATACCAAGCCGGAAGTATTAAATTGGGCGGCGATGCACCCCACCCAGAAGGCGATCAGACACTGCCAGACCTACTGTTTATCCATTAACAGCCTACACCTGTAGCCTAGTTTTACCCTAGAGCTAAATGCACATTGTACCTAGGGATAAATGACTAAAAGGTTTTGCAATGCACCTGTGAACTCCAGTCAATCATTACAACACCACAGGCCCTACTGGCATCCTTAGTGTGGGCTTTAACCGCCATGGTATTATCGCCATGCTCTATACCAAATCATTAAACAAACTCACCACTTGAAGATGATACAGCAGCATGTAGTTATTGAAGTAATCCTTCCAGTATCCATGCCTGAGCTAATCACTATTCTTTCCACACCCCACAGCTTTCTTTTTAATATCCAAAGATATAAACTCCACCCAAAATGACTCCTAGATGTGACCTCTAAAATATTATCATGTATGCACCTCTGACTGTAACATTCTTATTTCATCATAAACTCCATGTATAGTCCTCAATCACTCATTATATTATTACAATATTTTGTATACCCTTTGAGACTTCCTTCTTGCGGATATTCCCGGGCCCGGTGGGAGGCACCAACAATTTAAGGAGGGGCACAATATTTGTTTCAATGCAACTTGTAAACAAATGATATAGAGTAAGGAATAAAGATGGCATTTATTGCATTGTGTGTAGAAGGGTCAACTTTTCCTTCCGATAATAAGCTATCTAGATTGAAATATGCTAAATAAATGTTGGGCAGGGTAAGTACTAGTAAGCGTATGAATATAGCATTCTCTAGCAAAAAAGGAGACATCTGCTGTTTCTTGAAAACTTTCAGAAACCATCATGCAGATATTATAAGAATCAAATCCCTTTCAAATGACATGATGATGAGTTTTCCCAGCCTCGGTTTGCCCAAAACTTACCTGGTTTGGGAATTTATGAGCGACGTACTTACTGTACCTCATATAAAACAGATGCATATTCACCAAAACATACCTGGTTTGGTAATTTACGACCGATGTACTTACCTCATATAACACTATGCATAACCCCTATTACTGTGAACTAGCATCTGGCAATCTCTTCTTCTAACACAGAACTTCTGCGAACTAGCATAGATCTGGCAATCTTTTCTTCTAACACAGAACTGGCCACCTTCCTTCCTCTATTGCCAGTCAACCTTGGTTGTTTGCGTAGTGTTGTATGAGGTAAAGGAGTACTGTACGTGCTGTGAATGCGAGTCAACTCGCCGCAAAACAACTCGCCGCAGTCAAACTCGCCGCATGTACAACTCGCCACAGGTACAACTCGCCGCATGTACAACTCGCCACAGGTACAACTCGCCGCATGTACAACTCGCCACAGGTACAACTCGCCACATGTAAATGTTTGGCTACATTTAGGTTTTGGTGACTGAACCGGCCTGGCCTCGTTGTGATTTGAATTATTGATATTTTTAGGTAGGCTAAGTTGGTTTTTATTTTTACGGTAGGCCTATATAAAGTTAAGTTATAAAGTTAACACGTGGATTATTTTAGGAGTGTGATTTACAGGGAAACTTGTGATTTGAATAATTATTGATCATTATTTTATTTGGACGGGGTTCGTGCACGGTATAATAAGTCACTGTGAAAGGATGGTAATTTTTAGGTAATTTGGTTTTTATTTTTACGGTATATATTTTAAAGTTAAGACGTGGCTTATTTTAGGAATGTGATTTACAGGTAAACGTGTCTTGTGAATTATTGATTTTGTGGGAGATGCAGGCTATTTTCTTTGGAACGGGTTCATGGTATTAAGGAAGTATTGTGAAAGGATGATACCAATTAGGTAACCGTTGGCCTTTATTTTTACAGTACATTTTTTAAATTTAAGACGTGGTTTATTTAACTTGAGTGTGATTTACAGGGAATGCTGTGACTTGAATTATTGATTTTGGGGGAGATGCCGCGGGTTATTTTCTTTGGACGGGGTTTACGTGTCCTCCTACTTAAAAGTACTAATTTTAGCCTATATTAATTGTGATAGAATTTTTGTACGAAACTGTACATTTAGATTTATATATTTTGTATCTGATAAGTATTTATCCTGATGTTTTGTGATTTTTAATTGTCATGCACTCTCAACCGGTCCTTAACTTAGCAGACGCTGAGACAGTTACGGCCGTAACTGGTATTTCCAATTCCAATCGGAAGAAGATGCAACAACAAAACAATAAAAAATACAAAACAAGAATGAATGCATTTTATTATGAGGTTTTCCACAAAGGGAAGATCGGAATAAAAATACATGATCCAGTTCAATCTGATAGCCACTTGGGGGCAGTGCCGGATTACCGATTTCGTAGGCCAAGGCATTTTTTTGTTCGTAAGCAAAATAACATCTACAAAACCGACTTGGGGGAGGGGTCTAAGGGGAGGGGTGTCCCCGAGAATTTTGGAAGAAATAAAGGTCCTTAGATGCAATCTGGTGAAATATTTAGCAACTCTTACCTTTGATGAAATAGCAAACATTGCCACTATATTTTTTGTGTCTGAGGAGGGGGTAGGGGTACACGTTTCACGCCCCTCATTTTTTTGCAACTCCCTTTTGGGTCGCGACTTCTATTTTGGGAACCGCTGGCCTAGAACACCCGGTTATAATAACTGTTATTAGTGTCAGATTCAAGGACGCAACTCAATACAAAATTGGGGGTGTCAAGATTTTTGGACGGCTTTTTCATTGCGTATGTTAGGACCTACATTTAGGCTATGAGAATTTATATAGCCTGATAGGGTAGGCTATTTATAAATAAACCAAAAAATGTAAATATTATGATTTCTATTTGAAATGATATACCTATGAAATTACACTCATGCATTATTTGTATAAGTTTTTCGTAGGCCAAGGCACAGTGCCTAGTGGGTAATCCGACCCTGCTTGGTGGATCATGCTGCAGGATAGGCAATTCGCCACAGGTAAAACTCGCCGTAGGTAAACCCGAATGATTGCATGTGTGTCTGCAAATTGCAATTTCGAGAATGATTGCTTCAAATAGAACTAAATACTAAGAGTAAGCAAATAGTGCTGGAACTAGTACAAAAAAATCCGCGCCACGTGTAACATGTTTGGCGATCTCCCGCTCCGGCACCCACGGGAGCACACCACCGGGAGTCACAGTACGGGTGCTCCAGTACTTTGTCTAAAACATATTGTTTCCCCGATAGTCCTACGTTAACGGTCGGGGAGGGGTGGGGTCAATTCCCACGTGTCGAAGTACGCTAAATCCGCGCGACTGGTACCCACTTTGGCAATCTCCCACTCCGCCACCCGGGAGCACACCCCGGGGGTCACACCCCGGGAATCACGGTACTGGTTCCCCTGGTGATTTTCTACAACATATTGTTGCCCCGGGGTTCTTACGTTAACGGTCGGGGGGTGTAATATTTTGAATATTTCCCTATTGACTTTGTACACAGACTGAGTTGTCTGAGAAAATATATATATACATGCATTTTGGGTCTTTGTTTTGTATATGAGAAAAGTTAAGCCCGTCGGTGCGGCTGACACCTGTCGGGGACTGAATTTCCTACAGGATAATTGACCAGGAAACCAATGTCACATTTATATTTATCATAAAATGATCATAATGATAATAAGAAATACACAATAATATATTTTTCATTGCTCCCAGACGACTCGGAAATCATTATTTTTCCCCGACGGGGGGCTAGACCTCCCCGACAGGCACAATATCATTTTCAGAAATAAGATAGGCCCAATGCAATTTTTGGCGCACTTCGCGCGCTGCAATGTAATTTTCGTCCAAAACCTCACAATATAGATCTAACAATCTAACGAACTATTACATTTGAATACCAGGCCGGTTCAGTCCCCAAAACCTAGTTATGTAGCCAAACATGTAGCATAATTATCATGCCACGTACAGTACATACATTTACATGTGGCGAGTTGTACCTGTGGCGAGTTTTACCTGCGGCAAGTTTACCGCGGCGAGTTTGTTTTGCGGCGAATTGACCTGTTTCCAACAATTTGTAGCCTAGGCCTAGCCTGTTCTACAATATGTTAAATTGTTAATACACTACAGTAGCCTATATAATAATAGGCTACCCTCATAATCACTGTAGACTAGTACAGTATACATATGCTACGTACTTAGTTTCTGAAGTTTGTAAAATGCTAAAATCACTATGAAAATGTCATTGTTGTACAATTAGCCTAGGTCTAGCCTATGTTATGTATACATATGCCTATGGGTTCCAATCTCTTCAAATTGCATTTCTTGGTCCAGTCAATATACTGTATGTACAGCTTATGTGCAACTGTACGGTAGTATTCGAGTGTATATTAATACTAGTACTAGGGCCTAGGTTAGCGACTCATGGTACCACCTATATACTATATATAGTATAATTTAATGCAAGCTAGGCCTAGTAGTAGTAGGCGGATGTTCAAATGCAAAGAATCGAGCAACAAAATCTCCACTTTTTCAACAAAAATCCATTTAGGCCTACAAAGGTTTCATGTATACATGCATGAATAAAACCTCAAGAATCAAGTAAGCCGGTAATTAGTGTTTATATTTGCATCATATTTTATTGATCATGCTTTCAGAAAACCATGATGCTCTGAAAGGGTCATTTTAGTTGGATCATGCCTGTCTGTTGGATGATCGTTTTGATCATGACGATTTCACCATGACATCACGCTGAAGGTTCTATTTCACGAATGTTACAACAATCATCAATCAGATAACATTAACATTTCCGTCTGAAACTGCCATGTACAATTTATATATGGTTCCAATCTAAGAAACTGTGTGCAGGTCTGTGCTAGTTACATTGGTTCAGATTCTGGAGGTAGTTGTTATGTTAGTATTTATTTACAAAGCACTAGCCTGCAACAAATCCACCATTTTTAAAGCTATATTCACACACACCGAATCACTATACACCATTTCGTTCTGGTTTGCTTATTGACAGGGTTGGTTCCTAAGTAGTTTTTAGGGCATACATTTTTCATTTTTGAACAAATTATACATCATGAATTTTTCAAGATGAAGTGGGCCATTCACTCTCTTGGTTTAATCATGCGTTTCTGGATTTGAAAACACTTTTTGGATCTTTCCTCATTCTAGTATCATGCATAAATATCATTTCATTTTTTTTGCATCTCATCTAACACACTTATAGATAATGGATTTACTACTAAGCAGATGGCAAGCTTGATACAGGTCAGCCAACGAAAAAGCAACGAACCATCCAATACAGACTTCAGCAGTATAATATTTCCATCAGAGCTTCTTATAGCCAGATAACAGATGAAGAACTGAATGTACATGTTGAGCAAATTTTACAAAATTTGCCCAAGGCAGGTATGTAAGAGGGTGACAAGAGACTCAAATAATGTATGTCATGGGACTTTACAGAGCATACGAGGCACAGTTTGGGACAGTGTTTAGAGTTTACTATCTAGACTAGAGTGAGGGACAGGTAAATTATAATTAGAAAATTCCCAAACCTGTTTCCCCAAAATGTTCTGTGAATTACGTTGGCACTGATGCTAGCAAATTAGCAGGCTATTGGTATTCAGAAATGTTGGAGGTTCAAATTGCTGTGTACAAATGCAGTTAATGTAATATGTGGGTGGGGCCTAATGTAAAATTCATACTTGGTATGGTGATGTCAGTTGATAGTAGGTACATGCTCGTGTAAGCAGGGCTAGAATGTTATCACAGTTAAAAGCTTGTAAACACGGTATCAAGTTGGATTGATACCATACTATATGTTGGTCACGTGTAGTACATGATCCTTATTGTTTTTGGTGCACCGTGCATGTCTCATGAATATTAATGAGTAGGCAGGGCTTAATGTAGCCATATTGAAACGTTATCTTTTACCCTGTGTGGTAAGGTACAAAGGTATATAGTTGTAGTAGGCACACATTGATATAGCGAACGACATGCTCTCAATAA
>JAODAF010063163.1:0-18346 GCA_027574765.1 Molpadia intermedia
TTTAGCATATTCTTACCTAGCTAGCTAGCTACGTTACATGTAATGTAGTGACTATATTTAGAGGCAAAGAAAATCTGCGATCACGGAAAATGACATGTTATGCACAGCATTTAGTTTGCTAATTCCTGTTATTGTTACAATTGTGACTATGTAACCATTTCCATGTGTTGTTGTCTTTGCTTTGTAGTGTGAAAGCAGGTGTAAAAGTACTGATCGGCTTGACATATTTGCCACGATGGGGCCGCTGTTTCAAAGATTTAATGAACAAATTAGATTCCAAAATCACAAACTTTTGATTTGTGTGAATTAATTGTGGCCCACCAAAAATTATTTGATCGAACGTACACTCTAATATAATGGAGAAATGCTATTAATTTGTCAACAGTGTATGTGTAGATACTAGATTTTTGTACTGGCTTTATAATTACATAAGGAAATTTGGTTCTCATTGGTCTAATCCTATAACCGTGAATTTAAATATTTGGGGAATTTACAGTGCTTACTAACTTACCTTGTTGATACATCAATATTTGGTGAATTAATGTCATTTCTTGCCATACGGTACTTTGGCTGCATCATACACAATGGCCAATATATTGGCCGGGGTCATCATCCTCTAGATAACACCTACAGATGAAAGGCTCACCCTTTCTCATATAAACTCTAGCTTCATTATCTAGGTATAAAAATAATGCATCAGATTACATAGTAGGGATTTTCAAAGCTTCTCTCTGACCAGAACATCTGGTCCTTGGTCTTATCAACCATGTCATCGTAATTTGAAATATGTCAAAATATGCAAATAGCCCCAGACCAATATCGCACCTCCAAAAACATGCAGACAATGAATAGTTCAGCTCCTCACTAGTTAAAGCAGTGTAGTGCATTTGCAACAAGCTATGTATGTACACAAAAATATCACAAAAAACAACAAATAAACAATAAAAATAGCCCAAGCCCAATAACGCACCGCCTCCAAAAACATGCAGACAATGAATAGTTCAGCTCTTCACTAGTTAAAGCAGTGTAGTGCATTTGCAAATACATGCTGTGTAGCTATACACCATATCACTTCCACAAAACAAAAAACATATGCACACAATGATTAGTTCAGTTCTTCATGAGGCTTCATCAGTTAAAGCAGTGTAGTATATTACATCAAATAATACTTATCTGTATTCTGTATCCTGCAATCAAATATTTATGGAATTTATCTTTTGTTTCCCCCCCCCCCCCTTAAGCTCCCTTATCTACTTTTGAGTCAATTTCTTTTTTTGTGTATTTGATTTTTTTTTTTTATACAAAGCTGCTTTAAACCAAGTGGCTTTCCTTAAATAGTTTGATGTTGGGCTTTGTTCGTTCTTGCATATTCTGGCAGAAGGCTTATTAAATATCAACTGTAGTTGCTAGGCAACTGAGTGCAAATGCAGAAACAGAAACATGTTTTTGAGATCAACAACAATTTAACTTGCAACTCATTGAACCATTGTGCATAACATAGCTATATTTAATCAAGCACTTATTGATGAGTTGGAACTGTTATATGTGAATCATACATCTCTTACACATTGTACATTGGAATGGACTGTACTATTGTCTCAGCTGTTCATTACAATGTAAAACAGTGAGTCATTGAATACATGATGCTGGTTATCAACTTATCACCCCTTGTTGAGAAGTTTTTGGGTGGATCCTTGGGTTGTTCATGTCAACACAACATGTATTAATTATAATAGAACAATTTTGCTCTATTAGTAAATGTTACAAATGTTAGTGAGTGAGTCAGTCATACATCCTGGTTCTTGTGGACTGCAGTTTGTGAACCAATACTATGAAGTGAAGCAAATATCAGGTGGCCAGGGCTTAGTGTTGTTAATGAGCAAATCCCATCACTATGGTGAGGGGGAAGGGACCAAGGAGGTCCTCACTCCTCAGAAAAGTGGTGCAGGGGCAGACAATCCACTTTACACATCAATTTCATGTTCAATTTAGCTATGGTCTTGCCAATCCCTGCTTGTCCTTCGCCTGAGGACACTACAATTTGAGAGCAATGTTTTTTGATACTATGATAGCTTTCTTCCACTTGCATGTATTTGTTCTCATAATTAATCATGAAGTTATATTTAATTAACTGGTAATATCTAAAATTTTATAAAGTTTTTCAAATAAATGTGAGATGTTTGTTGCAGTGGAAGTACTTGGGGTTAACAACCTCTCCAAAAGAATAGCTGCTGCGAGGTTTCCTTTACAGCAGAGCTTGGAGGCTGCCATCATGGTGTCCTGTAGGATTTACAGCGCTTTAACTCCTGTAGGGTTTAAGGCATACACCCCAAATATTTTGGAGTGAATCACTGCTGTGTTTGGTGTTATTTTGTTTCTCTGTTTCCAACTGTGATTTGGCAAGATGATATAACTCCAGCCTTTTCAAGGAATTTTTCAAATTCCTTCTAGTTGAACTAGTTAAAACCTACTTGATGACACATTATTGTAAGAACTTTAATAGAAACATATTGAATCACCCAAAAAAAAATTACGCAGCATTACCCACTGTGTGTGTTGAATGATCTATGAAATGACACTGACAACGGCACACTGCAGTTTTGCTTTCACAAACATTTATAGCGCTTTTTAGTGCTTACCTTGCACAAATTCATTAGATTCATGGAAGGTAATGACCTGTGAGGTGAGAACAATTTTCCTTCCATAATTGTCCGATCCAGTAACAGTGAATAAATGGTACAGACCAGTAACATTGGGTGAATAAATGGTACAGACCAGTAACATTGGGTGAATAAATAAAATGGTACGGACCAGAAACACAGGGTGAATAAATGACCGACCAGTAACATTGGGTGAATATTGAATAAATGGTTTAGACCATTGGGTGAATAAATGGTATAGACTAGTAACATTGGGTGAATAAATGGTACAGACCAGTAACATCGGGTGAATAAATGGTATAGACCAGTAACATTGGGTGAATAAATGGTACAGACCAGTAATACTTGGTGAATTAATGGTAGGCCTACAGACCAGTAACATCATTGGGTGAATAAATGGTACAGACCAGTAACATTGGGTGAATAAATGGTATAGACCAGTAACACTGGGTGAATAAATGGTAGGCCTACAGACCAGTAACATTGGGTGAATACATTGGTACAGATATGTGGATCCAAAACATGTTCACCATAACTTAAGGTAATCCTAAATCCTAAATTAAGGCTAATTAAGGCATAAATTTTATCTTGCAACATATTTTCTCAAGCCTAGGCTAACAAGTTATAATTCTATTGCTATAACAACATATTTTCTAAAGCCTGGCTAACAAGTTATATTATATTATGATATGTAAAATTTTAATGTTGAAAAGTGGAAGATTTTTAAATTAATTTAGAGGAAGCTGTTTTACACTGATTGCTAGAGTATCTCTATCTAACAAACTTACATCTGTTCTTTTCTATAAAAAAAAACAAATTAAACAAAATCCATACTTTTTTGCCAAAGCTAAATTTGAAACTTCTGTGTTTGTGGCGTCAGTCTTTCACCTCTACTAGTCCTCAAGAGCAGTTTATGCAGCTGAAATTGAAAGAATTTTCAGCTGTCATTTAGATGAGGATATTTTTCAGTGATGGGATTAACCCAGGGATGACAGTGCTCTACTTTCAGTTATAAGTGTTCTACTTAATATATTTACTTCTGTTTAAGGCTAACAATTTTGATAGAAACAGATCTTGACAACCATTAAAAAGGTGTCAAATCTAATCAAAAAGAGTTATATAGCTTATTAGTCTTTGAGTTAACACAAAAGGTTAATCTTAAGTCCTAAAATTGTGTCAATTATTCCTGTATGAATTAAGGATAACTTCACCCACAGCACAAACATGCTATCCCTGACCCAATGCACTAAACCTATTGTACTACATTATCAAGGAATACTTCATCGGGCGAATCCCTAGGCATGAAGGAAACAGAAGGTGTTAGGCATTATGTGGGGGCTTGCAGCCTGAATGAATAGGTTACTGGTATTTATTACTGCTTGGAGTGCGTGTGCATAGGTTAGAATTTGTCGGACATTGGCCTCTTCTTGATGTGTTGACACAAGCTGGGGAAGGTTGGTGTGATTGGATGAGGCCTAACCATTGTGGATGAGTTTTCAGTCCCGGTGAAGATACGAGATGAAAGAATCTATAGAGAACATTTCCCTGGTGTTAGGCTAGCAGTATGAGGAAGTTAACCCAATTAGTTTCCAATTAAATATGCTGGTTAATGATGTTGTTTAAGGCCCCAAAAAAAGTTTTAATTTTAAATTCAACTTATTAACACCGAAAATATCAATTTTTTAATGATAAAAAAGCCCCTCCTGCTCTATTTTACCGAAAAGTTAGGACGAGAAACAATTTTTTTTTTTTTACTTGGCCTAATGTGGCGACACCTGAAGGGGAACAACATTTCAGATTTAATATCCCCAAAACATTGATAATTTTATTTTTATTTACAGCGCAAGCTTACTAACTTAATACCTAGGCTTTTTGATACATCAATATATCAAACCGACTGGAATAAGAATGAGTGCCCTCTTTGGCCGAGTCACAATGGTCACGGCCTGTAGGGGTGAATGGTGACCACTTTCCTTCTGAAATAAGGCTAGTGCATGGTTAGGAATATGCTATACTGATGTATCAACAAGGTAAGTATAGATGCTTGTAAATACCCAAACCAGTAAGTTTTGGGGAATTTACAGCACTTACTAACTTACCTTGTTCTTACATCAGTATATAACAATATATACCTACTGGCCTTTTCTAGGGCGGGAAGTGCTCACATTCACCGGACTCAGTCATCACTTTTGTGACTTGTGGGTGCCTCTCTTGTTCCTTAGGCTAATTGGTCTCAAAGCTTACCTATTTTTTTTTTTTTGGGGGGGGGGGGGTATAAGTGTACTGCAACAAACTGTTCAAAGGCAATGATTTATATTGAACATTGAGCTCATCATATACCATGTACCACAATTCCTTAACTGTTCTATTATTTAAAAACAAATATATATCTGTTTATTGGCTCATACCAGAATGCAGCACCTTAAATAGACTTTACAATACCCTCATTATATGATTTGCTACTATGTTAGAAACATGTGACTCATTCTCTGTTAATACTCTGTTGCAAAACACTGCAGGATGTCCTATAATATCAACATTTTCAAGAAAAGAAAATGTTGACTGCAAAAAGTACTGTCACAGCATGTCATGTCATTAAATTATATTATAACGAGTTTCAGTTTCAAAAGCCACCCCTCTAGCAGAAAATACATTTAGCAATCTCGACACGAAACCTCTGGTGGCAGGTAGCCATAAAGCCATTTTATCTCTCGCTCATCGTCCAGAAAATCCACAGAATTTATCAGATTACCAGTCAATAGTACAATATCTTGATGTGATTTGTGGTGCCAAAACAGACTTAAGGCTGAAACTTGAGTCTCCAGGAAATAACGATATCAAGAATCATAATTTTTAGCGAAATGAAAGTGTTTGCCAGGAGTGCGTTAAGTTCCGTTAACATAACAAACTGTCTCCAATTCAACTAATAAATAAATGATAATATGAAAGTGGTTGTGATATTAATAGGGTCATTGACATTTGTTGATGTACTATATGTCTCCTTGTTTCGGCACTTAGCACTAAATATTCCCAATGTTTTGCATGCTAGAGCAGCCACCCACTCATTTAGAACTGCAGAGAGAATTATACTTGAATGGAATAAATATGCACTGTAGCCTCTGTAGGGCTGCACAAATTTTGCGTTGAAAATTGTTAGCAATCACAGCGCTTACTTGTGTGTTTCTTTGTGTGTGTGATGTGACGGCAGGCTCGTAAATAATAACAATCGACATCCATTTAGCATATATTCCTGCGTACCTTATTTTGGAAGGAAATGACATAATGGTAGAACTTCATATTGGACTGATGTATTCTCCAAGATGTGTAGATGTACTAGATGTGCCATCAATAACTAGGTACATTATGCCTGATAATATTTAAACTGGGTATGACGATGTTAGTTCATGCTAGGTACTGGAGTACAGTATGTGTTCATGGTACAAATAATATTGCATGAGTCTGCAGGTATAGTTAACTCAATACCATGCAGACTGCATACCTGACAGATCTACTACCATGATGGGTAGATACTAGATCAGTACTACAGTATTGTTATTGTGATATTAGTGTATGGTAGGTACAATACTTGGTACAGCAAAAAAAATGACCTGTATTTACAACACTTACTACTACATGTAGTACTGACCCTACTCAACATTCGTACACAGTATGGGCATACTCTGACCTTTCTAGCTTATTGATGGAAGGAGGAATGTTCCGATCATGGATCAGCAATCTTGCTGCCCATAACCCCTCAATCACAATCTTGTTCCCCTTATTTTTCATGTTAACGCTTCAGATTTGTTCTTACAAAGCTGCATAAACCTGTAGTCATATAATGTACAGTATGTACAAGGCTTACTAACTAATACCCTGTTGATACATCTATATAGCATATTCCAACTTATAATACTAGCCTAATCACTGAAGGAAAGTGGTCACATACAGTGCTAGCTTGGATCTTCCACATGTTGCATTTGATTATGATAAAGTTACTGCTAGTATATAGTCTATGCTTTATTCATGTATTTTTGCTCGTCTAGCTGAACTACATGTAGTACTTACAACTCAGTTGCAGCCATGGCCATTTAACAAGGCATGGAGTGTAAAGAAACAATTGCTGGTAGATTCAAATAACTCGTGCTTTATATTAACACATTTCATAGAAATATTTTATTCTATTCTACCAGTACTATATTGTAACCCCTAAACAGTGACTGGTTTTTGCAGTTCTTAATCTTTAATGGATTTGATTGAAATTCAAATTGACAAACTATGGAAAGCACTAGTAACTTATAAATTATGATCCTCACTTACAGTTGCTCAAGAGAATGGGTTTTCTCTTTTGCTTTATATGCTTGTCTATGTTTTTCTCACCAAGTCTATTGTTCTTCCAATACTGGATTGACAGGAAATGGTGTATGGCCACTGTCGACCACAGTCTTTCTGTTTCTTGTGGCTCATCAACCTTAAGGACTCAGAACTGGAGTCTGGAAATAATTAGCTGGCACAATGCCATTCTTGGCCCCAAAACATCAGGTCAACAAAAGCTATAAAATTCCTGGAGCCACTAATGAACAGAAATAAAAAAGAGCTTTCTGTCTATACCCCCAAAATCAGATGAAACAAGATAATGACCTTAGGGTCATTAGTAGATCTGGATCAGTTCCACTGGTGTTATCAAAAGAAAAAGCACCCAAGGGCACCAGATCTTGGTGTATAAATACTACTTTGCTTTTCAGCTCACTTTTTGCCCCAGTAAAAAAAATTATGTTGCTAGATACATTTTAAATTTACCTGGTTTGGGATTTTAAACAATTGCACAAGATTGTCAACTGCATGTGGCATAAAATGGCACCTTTCTTCCACCGTAGTCCCCTGAACAGCTGTAGGCAAGCAGCGCCCTCATCTGGCTTAAGATTGCGTATTAGGAAACGGAACGTTGTAACTGCATAACATGCTATTGTATATGAGGGCTGGTTGTAGAGGGCAGCACATGTTGTATAATGTACCAGGAGATAGGTGAGGTATTGTAAATTATACCCACATAAATACCAAAACCAGGAGTAGGAATTTCTGTCTACGGATCTGATCATGTAATACTCAGAGGAGGCAGATCCGAGGGAGGGGGTGGGGGTGAAACCAAATTTTTTGGCCACTGTACAAAAAGGCATAAAATCTGTCAGATGTCATGAATTGCATCTAATGGTGTTTAATTTTAGAATTTAGATCCAGGTCTCTGTCATGTCAGCATCAAAATATTGGAGATACTAATCAGGAACTGTTTATAGTTAATATAACAGTTGTGATTTCAACTTCTGAATCAGAGTTGAGATCAGAACTGTTATAAAAGTATACTTGTCTAGTCATCTGACTTTTTTCAGTGAGCCCTCTGATAGCACAGTGGCATTAACTTGTAGATAGCAATCAATGCTTTACATAGATTTCCCGGTTCGACCCACCCGTCCAAAGTAGTGGGTCTTTCACCGGTCCTTCTCTCACACTGGCCAGAGGCCTGCCATGCCGAAGTTGGCAAACGGTCGACCGACAAGGTCGGCTGCATGCCATGTGGAAGCACCATAGTTAGCCTACAGTATAGGTTCCTTTCCTTCTGATTCTGTCTCTTACAGCCAGTAAACACATGACTGCACTAACCTATGACCAGGGATCGATTTCCTCAGTATCGCACCGCAAAATGCGAAGCAATCTGAAGAAAGCACGATGCACATTTACAAATGCATCGCACTGAGTACGATGCATTTTGATATATTTTTTTATTGATTAATTTCTTTCCCATCGCAAATGGAAAAAAATCACGGAATCAGGAGTTGATCACAAAATTATTATTATTATACAATGTGAAAACATTAGATGAGTAAAATTGATTGCATAAAACTAATAATGCCAAGCAGTTGTTGCTTATCAATTTTTATGAAAATCAATCCCTGCCTACGACTGGCTCTCAGGGCTACAATTTATTCTTAATCAAAATCCTATATTGTTGTTAATTCTTGATGACAATATTAAAGCCTACAACTATTAAAACTCTCCCCAATTTGCCTTCTTGGTAAAACAAATCAGTTTGGTTCACTCCAACAAGAGATTGAGGTATATGGTTTTGAGCCTTGGATTATAAATGCCAGTCCTGGTATTACATATTTTCTGTACTTCTACCATGATCAGTGACCATAATGGCCGCAATCTTTCTTCCTGCCATGAATCACATTGAACTGTCCCAAGCAGAGTGTTAAAAGTTTCTTTCCATCCTTTACTTTAACGATCTTAAATCAACAAAAGACCACTATTTTAATACTTCTTAACCAAAAGAAGGAATGTGTATTGATCAAATTCAAGGTATATTTTCTTGAAATTTATGAATGGAAATTTTGAAAATATGTACATAGACACTTGAAAAGGGAGCAAAAATTGTATAAAAGCATATTTATCTCCACGCAAAGTATCCAGCCAAATATTTAAATACTGTTCAACAAAAGAGAGTAATGTAATGATCAATGGAATTGACAGATAATGATATTGAGCAAATCTTACCAATTATACATTGAGATTTTTGATTTCCAACCTTTTCAATAGTTATTGGAATGTGAAAATTTCTTTGAAGTAAAGTAAATATAGTGTGGATCCCACAGGAAGTCAGTGTTTGAAATTTTCAAAAAATTTAATTAAATAGAAAAGAATGCCAAATATGTTAGTAGAAGAGTATTAAAACTTGTTTACATACATTTTATGATTTAAACTCAAGTAAACCTGCATTCTTTTAAAATATTTAATAGAATTCCTATAAAGAATAGTAACAATAGGTGTGCCAGGTGAACATGTTATAATGAATAGTACAACTTCCGTTGATATTGTTTGTTGCCATGGTGAAAAGGACATTAGGCAAAATTCTATTCGGAAACACTGCCATGGTAACTTGCTTGGCATGTGATTGAGATACATGTGGCAATATATGCCTTAACAACCAGCTTTCTGGTGATGGAAAGTTTCTCACATTTTTATTACAAGGGCATATAATAATGTAATACAATAAACAAAACTTGTGGGAGGTTATTTTTGATGATCTAGTGGCAGTCACATTGTGAAACAAGGAGTTAAAGTGAACACCACAATCTTGTCTCGGTGTATTGCATCTGTAGTATGAATCCCTTCTTCCTACCATGATGTCCCACCTCCCCCACACATTGAACAGTAAGCTACTGGGAGTATAATAGACCCTACACAGTAGTGAATCCACCTCCACCTATTAACTACCAGTGAGTTTGGGAGTCTTGTTTCCCTAATCAGGTCTATGAGAGCAGTTCAATAAACTGCTTTACTACTACTAGCTATTCATTTGACAATACAAATAATATAATATGAATGCTTGGGTTCTAATGGTCCAATCAGATCAATTGCTAGACTGAAAGGATTCCATAATACCCATCCTATGTTGAATGATTCCAGTTCTTGGTGCATGTCCTATTCAAAGAGGGATTATCATTTTAATATTGTCAAAATTGAAAAGCTTTCCCTCTTAGTGGGCCCCCTGGCCAGTGTTATGTATTGTTAGAGGTTACACTAAAGGTTAATCCATGCTTTCAATTTCTGTCCCTTTGATGTCTATTGGAAGGGAAGTTATGATAATCTCAAAGTTCCTTCTGAAATTAGAGAATTCACAAGCTTATACTTTTTTTCAGGACTTCTTATGGTTGTCTGTTAACTTTCATATTCTCTCTTTGGAGGGGTTTTGTGTTCATTTTGTGATCTTACTTTGGTGGTTCAGTTCATCCAAGTAGACTCATTGATTGATACCAGTGGCCCATGAATTGGAGGCTAGTAGTAGTAGTTAGTATCTTTGGTATGTGTGTCATTGATAAAATTTTACCACAGGGCACCCTGTGGTTTATTGGAATGTGGACTTCAAATAGTTAGTGCAACCTGCCATATGTGGGAGTGATTTCCAAGTTCAGGTGTTGACATAAACTTTTCTGGAGGTAACCATAGAGTTGTCAATTAATGTAGTAACTAGTACAATTCTAGTCTCTAGAAATTTTGAGTGTGTGGGAGTTTTTCTACCAACATAAGCAAGAACAATATTACTTTTTGGATTAGTTCAGTGCAAGTATTTGATGTGGAGAGTACAGAATAGTTCTAAACTGAATTCTACCTGTGAAAGATTCATGTGGATATTCTGGTTTTCACTTGTGGATATCTGTCACCAGTGTCATTGGTAAAATTAAAAATAATTATCTATTTTCTTCATTTTTTTTAAGTTTTGGTAAATGATAGATATCCTTTATTAGTGGTGTTTACATAATACATTGGTCAGAGTTTTGAATTCAAACCAAAGGAGAAAAAGATTGATTTGTTTTCTGATCTGAGCTTATCTCTTTGAGTGATATGTAATCAAAATGAAAGTTTATTCTTCAAATTTTGAGCCATGGAAAATGTTTCAAATAGTGACACTGATTACTGATTAATCATGGCATTATCTTAAACATTCTTCTTAGGCCATTATTTCTATTTTTATAATTAAATCACTACAGATTTTCTAATACTACTGTAGTTGGTCTCTTTAAACCCCAAAAGTGGGTATCCAACTTAATTCCGTATGCCCCATTTTCTTTTCAAACCTTTTGCTTTCAACTAGTCACTAGCCCACTTGTGATTATCTAAATTGTTTACTTTCAAGGCTGGTGGTAGTTGATAGATCTATTAATTAAATAAATCTGATGGTTCTGACCCTTAGCAGTAACAGGTTGTTACTTGGCGGTCTGAAGGATTCAACAAGTATGTTGATCAGTTGTCTTGTATGCATTTATTGCACTCTCAATTCTGAATGAATTTTCACCAAACTTTCACAGTTTGTTGTGACTGATGTAAAGTAGAAGTGATTTTTTGGGTCATAGGTCAACTGGTCAAAAAACTTAGCAGATTCCAGTCTGGCTGATCTCCTGAATGATCACCAGGCAGATCTCCTGATGATTAACTTTTGGCCAGGAAATGTCACATATTGCTCTGAAAAAAGAAAAGACCTGCCTAGCTGATTTCCTGGCTGTAATCACACAACATAAATTTGAAAATGGTCACCTCACCTCACCTCAGTACCATTGTATTAACGCAGTCATGGTAATATCGACGAATTGAAGTCGTAATGGTAACTCATTTTGCATGCATGGAAATAACATGTAGTAATCAAGCGTTGTAACCTAGTATTTTCCAGTATCGCCAAGTAGTACGCTACATGCATATTTCTGTTTCATCGTGTTGGCACTTAGTTTTCCTGTAATGATTAAATTAAGAGTGATAGCAGAGTGTTATTTATGAAGCATTTCACTTCATTCATCACTTATTGTAAGTTTGTGAACAGATCACATGGTTTAACATACATTACTTATTACTAGCTTTAAGCATTCCCTCCCCTTTCCCATATACTTTATGTTACACATTGTGAGTCATTGTCCTCCATGACCTTTTCAAAGTGTAGTGATCAATGCAATACTGTGAATTATTGATCCCTAGAACATGTTGTCTATGGCTTGCATCATTCAATGGCTGAAATCTTCTCCCTATATCTGTAATTTATTGTGTACATTATTACAACACTCCATTATATACAGTAGAAACTTTTTGGCTCATCTTTAATTGCCTTCCGGATCACAGGATATAGGGTCACAATGGGGAAAATTTATTGTTTTGCATAGAATGGGTCGTTTTCAAAATGGATTTTAGAGAGATATCTCCCAATAATTAGTGTGTCTAACTTTAGAACTCGGGTAGGCAATTGCAAATGATTCCCTCTTTTTAATATTCAAACTTAATGTATGCATGCACCATAGTGAGTAGATGAACCCTATTGTGTTTGGTGCTCATGTCATTAATATTAATGAGGTTAACATTGTCAAATGTCAAAATCTTAAAATGCTAATTAAAAGTTAATTTATTCAGACTGGTATAAATTTGTTGAGTGATAGGTGGCTTGGTACTTGTCTTGATGATTTGTATTGATATATGGTATCATAGATACCTTGAGCTCTAATTTTTGTATTCTGTGCGAAAGAGAAACAATTCTGAAATGAAAAATATCTTCCCCATGCAATTTTGCATTAGGAAAGCTTAGCTTAAATACTGTACAGTATTTGTAAAACGAAATACTGCGATATGAGTTAAAAAGAAAATACCAATTTATCTTTGCAGTTGAACATGGACATATTATAGCTATGTAATATAGAATTGATTAAATACATAATGGAACCATGCAATAATCTGGTCATTACTAATACATGTATGCAATATTATACTTGTGACTGCCAGTGCCAGTAGTTTCAATTTGAGTCAAGTTTATTGATTTTTGCTAGTTACAGATTAACAACCAATTTGGATACTTAAACTGAAAGCCATTCAGTTATTTCTTTTTGCTTATACATTGAAAACATAAATCTGTGGAGATTTTTAGCTTGTTTCCATGATTTAAAACAACCATTATAATTTACAAACTGAAAGCTCTTTGATTAATTAAGTTTATTGATGAATATGAAGTTCCATTTTAATTGAGCAATTGAAAAAAGTTCCCCTCATTATCACTTTTAAATGCCATGAATTATTTATGTCAAGTGTAATAATATACCAAATTCATGTTTTATGAAACATGATTGGATTTTGATTCAGTTTCAATGAGTACACGTTGTGAAACTTTCCTGATCACGATTTTAATTTCCTGTGTTTGCTTTTCTTCTACAGAATCTCTTGAGGATCCTGGAAGAAGTTTTAGACCAGACGCAACAAGGAAGTGGAGATTTGTGAAACAGGAAACCTCGGCAAGCTGCCAGGAGTTTAATAGCGACCCCAGCACATGACACTCATTCAACTGGTGCCGTCTATTCTGTTCTGATGTATTATTTCCTTCTGTGCCAGTGTTTATAGTTTTCCTTCTGCGGAGTAACATTTGTGCTTATAGTTTCCCTGATCGATGATATCACTACCTACATTTATTATGGCCAAGGAAACAAGGATTTGCTGAGAAGGACCAGGCTCATTTGATATATTACCTGTATTTCTTTTTCTCCAATTAATTATAAGAATAATCCATCGCTGTGAGGTTGTTTTCATGATTTCGTTTGGATCGTTGATATAAATAGTTCGTAGTTGAGGATTATTTTTGACAAGAGGATTGTATAAGGAGGGTTGAACTCATGGTGAACATGGCATCCGAGTTCCTTCGACGTCTCCTGAAAAGGAACTCCGACGCAGGACAGAGACCTAAATTTGATTTACATACTCTGTATACGTGCTCTCAGATGAGCCAGATACGACTTCATGGTCAACTCTCGGTACACGAGCCATGGAGGCGATACAAGAAAAAGCCAAAATGTGTCTATGTCCGTCTGTACACTAATGATTCAAGTCCATTCATTGCCTGGTTTTCTGACAAGGGTGGCAAGAAACCAAGAGGATTTTTTAACCTCCAATCTGGGCGGATTGCACCAATTGGTGAATTTAGCTTCCAAGTTGCCTTTGAGGACAAAACTAGTACCCAGGTCTACAAGTTTAACACAGAGTCTTGGGAAACGAGGGAGGACTGGTTACACTGTTTAAGAGAAGAGAGCAGAAAAGAGGCTCCCACGGTTCAGAATTTGCATCTTAGTGACAATTTAACGGAAAGTAAGGATGATTTGCACTTAAATAAGTCGTCATCTTCTTGCTCTACTAGGCCTGAGTGGAAGAGACATCGAAGAACATTATCTGCAGGGTCCTCTGTTGTCGAAAATCCCACCCCGCAGTTAGACCGCTGTCAAGTCCAACTTCAAAGAAGCCGTAGTCAACCACACCTTCAAAAAGTTAAACTAATTCGAAAAAGAGCGTCACTTTTAGAGAAACAAAAGCCCACTGGGGTTGGACAGAGGGTAAAGGCTCAAAATGGCTATGTTAGGTCACCAGAGGTTTCAAGAAGCTAAAATGGACCCCACTGGCTTGTCAATTTTGAGACAAGCTTTAACTGTCTTTTGCACTCGTCATTTTCCACAGCCTTAACACAAAATGCCAACTGCAATGCATGACTTTCAAGCAAAATTTGTAAATTTTTGGGATAACAACTTCGCCATTGGGATTTGTGCCTATATGTTTTTCATCACTAGTTGGTAAGTAGGCAAACACATATATATGCAGTTATTTTTTTAAGTAGTGTAGTAATTTGTTTTTAAACCTTTCAGTAAAGAACTAACTGGTGGTTCTAACAGATCTTCCAAATATTTCTCATAGGGCATTATAGGGTTGGCTATGATTCAGTAACTTGGTATAAAGTTGAATGTATCAGCCATCCCTCATGGTTACTTTACAACTGCTGATAAAATTGTAAATTAATTGGAAGAGCACATTCCACCAGTCATTTTAATAGAAAACAAGGCAGGAGAAAAGGTTACCTTTCCCACTTAAAAACACCATGGATTTGTTTATTTTATATATTATAGTGATGTCTTCTCCTGGTGCAAACACTAGTGAAAAGGGTACCCAAAGGAGAGTCACATGTAGATGAATTCAAAAGTATTGTCTGTAAATTGTCCAATGAACCATTTGTGCACTAAAAGTCAGTTTATTATTTAAGCATGGAGGTTGGAAAATCCATTCCTCATCACAGTGCACTCTTGTGTCTGTTTATAACACACAACCTTATCAGCAAGTGAAATGACAGACGAGTAATTGGCTTGTCAAACAAGCCTCACTGCTTGATAAACTCCTGTTTTCAGACTCAAGACTCAATTTTGCATACATCAAGGACACTCTGCAATATGTGCGACTGCCTCGCTCAACTGCAGTAACAATCAGGATGCTTTGCTGTAATCATACTGCGTAGTATTTGCTTCATGATCAGAAACTTACCAATCAGGGGCCCACCGTTCAATAGGCACTCTTCAGAACGGGGTAATTGTCATTCTCAAACAGTTAAGTGACATATTATCCATATATGTGCTGTTAGGATACATCATTGCAATAGAACATGAATGTGTTATGACAGGATACATGTTGCATTTAAACTGTCTAGGGCTGAGTGGTCTGTAACTCGCACCATTCATGGTGTCAGTCAGGTGGGCTTTCCTGTTGAGGTGACAATCTCTCAATCTCAAGTGGAAATTTAATTCTTCCATATCCTGGTGTTGAATTTTTATTAAATTCTGCATTTTGGCCTGCCTGTCTGGGTTTATTGTTCACAGACAAATTTGAGAGACCCCATCTTAACCTTCCTTACTTTTAAGGAAATAAAAAAATGTAACACTGCAATTCTACATTCATTTGATGAATTCGACAAAATAACAATATTGGTAGGCCATGTGTTGTCATGGCATTCAATTTCTCACATGGTAAAGCAGAAGCTTCATATGTTATTTCACCTCTGAATGCTGTTAAACATTAACAGATATT
Source organism: Molpadia intermedia (assembly GCA_027574765.1). Taxonomy (NCBI): domain Eukaryota; kingdom Metazoa; phylum Echinodermata; class Holothuroidea; order Molpadida; family Molpadiidae; genus Molpadia; species Molpadia intermedia. The sequence goes on from JAODAF010063163.1 coordinate 16,074, forward strand.
CAAACTTACTGGGAGATATTTATTTTAGTTATTATCATTTCCAGGAATTTGTAGGTTAAATGTGGTTTGTGGTTTGGTATGTTTTTAATTTCATTGTTTCTGTAATCATTTATGTAAACCACCTACACAATGTTTCATAAGAAGATGGTAGAATGTTTAAATGTTTTGTGTCAAAGTAAACAAGGGTAGAAGAATGGGATGGGCACTGTACATACAAATTCTGCCTGAGTTGGGGGGTATATAGACCAAAAGTATTTTTATCATTTTCCACGCTATTTTGGTAAATCATTTTCAAAGACTTTTGTACATATAGGGTTGCACTCTGCTGGTCAGTATTGTATGTATTATTGGTGCTTGCCATTTTTACCAAGAATTTCATGTGTTGTGTATGGTACATTAATGGCTGTCATACATGTGCAACTTTTAACACTATTCAGTTCTTTCAATACCGTGGACTTAATAATCACATGATATTTTGATATAACTGGATGGATATAACAAATTTCTGCTAAAATAACATCAGTATCAACCCAACATTACTTGCCATTTATTTAGCTTACATTAGGGTAAAATCACACAATCCCCTCACCCATTCAAATTCTGTGTGTATCACAATATCACTGAGCACTTACACTATATACAGTGTATATATATATATAAACCAAAATGTGTAATGTTATGAATTTAAATGAATAGTGATGTTGATATGAGACTAAATTGTTTTAATGTTTTTAACCTTTGACACAAGCAAAGAACATTCCAATTTATATAGTGTATACCAGAATGGCAACTTCTTGATTTATAAAATATGGGGTTTTTGTGTCAGCTTTTACATTCCAATCCATAGGTCATAGATGGCGGGATGGGGTCAAGGTAGCAGAACGATTTCGAAGTGGGCCACCCCACTTTCAAAATCGTTCTGCCACCTTGTCAGGGTAGATGATAGTAGGAATTCCCCTCCAAAACAAAACAGTGCAAAGTTTGATCCTTGGGCAGTTCTTGCAAAGGATTATTGTATACATGCACATCTTGTACCTGTTCATTACTGGTTTCGGTAATAGGCTACCATTGAAAGGATTTCAGATGCAACTGGGAGATACTGTGTTTTACTAATTAGTAGTGAAGTTCATTTTGAATTCTGAGTCCATTCCACATACAGGAGATTTATCACATAAACAGACTAGCCATATTCTCCGGATTGGGATGATCGGATTGGCTGCTTATAAATAGATGTGATGCATCCAGGAGCTTTAATGAATGTCGTGTGTAATTTAGAGTATCATTGTACGAAAGAAACACTGTGCTTTCTGGCTTGAGTAGGTTCTTAATGGTTTTAGTGATTTAGACATTGTTCAAATCCCAGTCAGTTTATCTGAGGTCAAACAGTCCTGGTTATATAGATGTCTGTATTAATTAGCCATGGCATTTAGGCAGGCACCGGCTTTTAACATGATGTTACCATTGTAAATCACGGAGTTGCCATTCAGTACACAGCTTCATATGTACATGTAAAAGGTTAATGACATTTGAGAAATTTGGTTTTAAAGGGAGGGGGTAGTTGGATGGTCAATGCATGTTAATCTTTACTGCCTTAAGTATGCCGTTTCATATTCTCGTGTTATGAGGGTTTTTGTTTTTACTATTTCCATATCCCTTAATTATTTACATCTATATGCTTATTAATTGTAACCTTATTTACAAAAAATCTCAAATAATATGAATTACTCCCATTTATAAATATGCATTTTTCATTAGGGGGAGAGGGAAAGAATATATATTTTTGAAAATTTGTGCAAAATTGTATCTTGTGCTGTATGTGTGTATCATATTATTATTCTTTGTTAGCAAAATTATTATTTTTGTTTCATATAAAAGCAAGAATCCTTGACAGGGTGATGTATATAGTTTGAACACAGAGCAATATATTTTAAATGAAAGACCACATTTAAGGGCCACTCTTTAGTTAGAATTTGATAATACTTATTTGAATGTTTCAATGATCATTATCAATTACAAATCTACAATTATTCCATCATAATATTCTATAATACTATATGCAACAAACTGGGGGTGTGTATTTGTGTCCCCTCACAAAACTTTAAAAGTATCATCATTACCCCTCCCTTCCGGGGGGGGGTTACTTGCATTGAAAAAAAACATTTGGTTTTTATTTGTGTCCCCTCACAAAACATTGGGTGGTACGTAAAAGTATCACCGTTTCTCCTCCCATTCCTATCCCGCAGTGCCCTAACTGAGGGCTTCCTTTTTTATTG
>JAODAF010063164.1:0-11384 GCA_027574765.1 Molpadia intermedia
TCGTTGTACCTTGTATCAACCGCTCTCATTTGTAGTATATTACTACTAGTTTTGGGGCGAGTCTTGTGTCCCTTTAAGGACTGAATATTACAGCCATATATTATATTATTTACAGCAATATTCAGGGCAAACGATATACCACCACTATGTATAATTAACTGTTGCTTCTGATGCTATTGTTCATGTCTAGTCATCAGGTATACGTCTATGGCTCTGCTGAATCTTTCCGCAAAATCTCCATAATGCGCTTCACTTTCTCCTCAAGCTCGTTCACTATACAAAAAATTACAAGATTTATTAAGCGGTACATTACCCGATGAAAGCATATTTTAATATAAATATATATCTCAACATAATATAATATCATAATAATTACTATAGGAAGCTCTTTATTGAGTTATACATGTATGTAGAACTCATTAAAAGAGTGTTAACATATTATTGCATGACACAGTCTAGACATAAAACGATTACGTATACCCAATTGAAAATATCTGTGTAACTGTGAGAGAAAGAGAGAGAAACCCTAATTACTCAAGTGAGCCCATCTGAGTAATAAAGTTTTTAACAACCACGGGAACTGTTGTTGTAGGTCGGGGATCGATTAACTCCACCTAACCCTAACTAAATATTTAGGAGAGACATGCTTCTTACGGACAAATAAGTACATGCAATGCCTGTTTTTTGTCATTGAGGAAGGGAAGTCAAAATGTACACGAAAAGTTACAATAACAAGGTATGCTCGTTAATATACTATATATACATTATCTTACCACGATGACCAAGACGCTTTACTGAAAAGAAAAATGTAATGTCTTCAGTCTTCAGAATTAATCATGTAAATCTTCAGTCACTAAAACGTAATACGATATAGCCAATAAGGAGGAATACGTCCATATGGGAAAGTGGTGGTGGGGGTGGGGTGTAGTTGGGTAGGGGGGTTGTTGGTAATGAGGTACCCCAAGCGACCGAAACATAAATATTTCTTTACAGAATACCTAATATCTACTTAAATAACCACTTATCTCGTATTATTATTACTGGATGAATCAACTAATGTAATTAAATATTGTGTGTATACTTACTTTCTATCTCCATTTCGGTTTCATATTCTGGTTCTGCAAAGAACTTGGAGATATATTCATCCAATTGCTGTTTAAGTTCAGTAAATGATGGCCGATGGTCTGGAATAGGTTGCAGACATGAGCAAATAATCTTGTATATCTCCTCTGGCCAGATATCCTGTTTTTCAAAAAATTGTGAGTTCCGATCACGGTGTCCTAAAACGAAAATATCAACTATTCCTCAACATCTTACAGGAAAATTTACATCTAGCAAAAAGACGAACAACACATGGAAAACAATGGAATTAATGACTGACCGAGGATTTACCATTGGAAGAATACCACATACCTGAGTATTAGCAGCAATCCAATGCTATGATTTGAGTTATATTGAAAGTATATTAATTGTTTTAGAAAAGCGATGTTTTATTCTTATGATATACTTACAAAGCAACATGAAACCAATGAAATAAATGTATTATCAAAATACCATACGTCCAATTGAGGAGCGTTTAAAAAATCGAAACTCACTGGGCTCAGGGAGATGGCCTTCACTTGCGATTTCAGCTAACAGGATTCCAAAGCTCCAAATGTCATACTTGGATTTTACAATCACTTTATACTGAACTGTTTCAGGCGGTGTCCATGGCCAACAGCACTTTATATCTTTATCAAGGAAATAAAATATATTACAGAGCAAAGGTATTGTCTTCTAATTACTTAGTTCTGCCCAACACGTAATGCAGAACATATATAATATGAATAAGAAGAAAAATTATTAAACTTAATTAAAGCATGTTGATATTAAACTGTATCTATCAATATAATGATAATGATTTCACTTTATCGTAAATATACATTGTACATCTCATTGTGACTTTACCGGTAGACTTCAAAAGCGTTAAAACTCCAACACGGCCAATTTTGATCTGATCGTTTGGGTAGACCCATATTTTAGATCACCGTGACGAAATTCGTGTTCTTCAAGATAAGCCATGCCATTGACGATTTGGAAATAATGTAATACGTATAAATGGAAGAGGAACACGTGGCAATTGGGTGTGCATAGTGAGGTACTAAGTGTAGTAATCACCCTTCCCTAGATCGATCTTCATATAGTTAATATGGCTCGGAGACAAGAAACCGAACAAAGGTTGATATGATATCAACCTTTACGAAATTGATAATCTTATAATTACGTTACTGGCTGATGGTAATGGAACACCAACAGAAATTCTAACTATTCCGGACCCCTGGTCCTTCCTTGGTAGCTAAAAGCCGAATGATTCAACGAGAACCATGTATTTAGAAACGTGCGGAACGCGCAACCAAAAAAAACACAAGAAATTCGCAATTATGAGTTTTAATTGCCAAACTCATAATTACCATAGCAACAGTTGCCATGATAATGTTTTTCATCGTGATTTATGCGGTCACATGGATACCCCATGGTGAGTTACCCATGGGGGTCAAAACGTGCGAAATTGTGTGAGTTTGTGTGTGTGGGGGTGTTTGCGTGTGTGTGTGTATGTGGGTATGTGTGGACGAAGATTTGCGTCGCGAAGTCAAATTAAGTAAACTTAGATTTTGACCATATCTTCATGTGTAAAACTTGGATTTTCATGGAATCACAGTTACCATTGGTACAATACATTCTAGCAATTATTGATACTAATTTGCATATAAAGAACATAAGGTGAGAGGTCAAATACACTCTGCGATTTTAGTGCAAATTTGCGTCGCGACCTAGCTCTTCCTAATTAAACTGCTTATTCGCTTATTCGAAATCACATATTTGACAATATCTTCTTGTTTAAAACTTGAATTTGCATGGGACATTTACAGTTACCATTGGTTCAATATATTCTAAGAATTATTATCTCATCACCCCATTAGGGGTGAGATTTTGTAGTAAATTTACTGTTACACTATTTTGGCCTCACCAGTTACCATAGCAACAGTTGCTTTATAGAATTATTGGTACTACTTGGTGCACATTTTGAGCATAAAATTTCAAGTCAAAGGTCAAATTAAGTAAACTATTTTTGACCATAATTTATCTCCTTGTGTTAAACTTGAATTTGCATGGGACCTTCACAGTTACCACCGTACAATACATTCTAACAATAATTGATACTAATTTACATACAAAGGTCACGAAGTCAGAGGTCTTGAACTTTGAAGCTGGCAAAAGTGTCAGTCTAGGCTATCTAGATATTGGTAGGTTTTGGTCCATTTGGTAAAGGGTATTATATCCAACATCCATTTTCAATCAGAAATCAGAACCATGCACTGCATCATTAAATATCACAAACACAAGACAAGTTTAGTAGGTTCCTGTACGTTTGATAACTTTTGAATTCTCAAAACCAATTTTCAAAATCGCAGGATTTTTTCTATGCAAGGCAAAAATAGTATTTTTTGTTGGTAGACCATGACGATTTCACCTGAAATTACCTATAGTATATCACTAAAGTTTTTGAAAATCACCAACGACCAACTTTTTCATCCAAATAACAGTAATTTTGTGTAAGTATAACGTTAACATCCCAATGAAAATGTCATTTTTGTAATGTATGTGTTGGTCCGGTCATCTGCGTGCCAACGTAAACTTATAGCATAGGAGGTAAAACTAGTCACAGTATAATAACTGCACAGTAAGTAGTGTAGAAAGGAAGTGTAACGTACTGAGCATAGCCTAGGTCCTGTTTACGGACTAGACTATAGGCCCAAATATTGGATTACCGTTCATGTTTGCTTAGGCTATATTTACTGTCTGATATTGCATTAGCCTAAGTCAATTAGTGTATGTCTAACTTAGAGCCTAAATAACTCTAGGCCTATGCATGGTAGCATCTCTTCCATCTTGGCTCTACGCCGCTTCTGGATACTAAAATAAGTATATGGCCTATAAAGTTACAAACTTCCTACTACTATAATGTAGGATACTAGCCTACTGCTATACTTAGCCTATACTTAGCCCATGAAGTTTGAGTGACATGGCATACATCAGTGTACCACAGAACTATACATGTTTGTGATGTGACCGCTCTGCAATTTCGGAATATCCAAGATTTACAAGATTTATCTGATTATTCCTCTTGGGAAATCATGGCAGTATTAATTTTGCATTTCTGATTTCTTGATAAGTTATTTTCAAATATGCAGTAGGGGTAAGGCTGTGTCTTTTTTAACTAAGGACTACCAGAGGGTCAAAATCTCGCCTGAACCTACAGTATATACAGTATATAACCCGTGAGTAATGGTGTACCACATACCATTTATACGACTACACAGGGCAGAACTGAGTGAACAGGATATAATGTGGGGGTATGGGAAGTGGTGGGGTCACACTCCAACTGTTTGACAAATGTCAGTTCGCAATCTGTCATACGATTCATGGAAATGAACAATAGTTGAGTAATGAAAGACCCAGATTTTGCCAAAATAATTGTGCAACATACCAAAGGTAGCCAGAGGTGGAAGCATCGTGGATTTCTAGATTCCAAACTCATGATACTATATATGCAAATGCCCAGAGCATTTTGAAAATGTTTCAGAATCATTGGAAATTGGATTTGTGCCCTGGTCCCCCCACCATACGCTGCACCTAAAACCTCACCAATAGTGTCTCAGGACCCCATAAATGTGGCTTGCAAATTTGGGAAATGTTTCCATCAACGCTACATATTGGGCATAATGCCTGCATATAATTTTGTATGGTGACATGTGAACTTAAGTATATGGTGGTATTTCTTAAACGGTTATAAATTTATCAAAATTTACCTCTTTGTCTTTATCCTGACCAAGGCTTGTTGAGACCCATAACTCATCTGGCATGTGTACCAATTCATATAGGCACATGAAACATGTCAGCATACTTATATCAGATCATCAATACTGTATTGATACAGTATGTAGGTCAACAAATAAGATCACATATACCAATTTCTTGACATGCTTACATTTATATAAATAGGATTGTACTCACATTAATAAACACCATTTTTAAACAAAAAGGCACATCCCTACGCATGATTGATCAACACATTCATATGTGGACATATATATGCAAACTTTTTATAGTCGGTATAATATATAGTTATTGTTGAATCAGGGTTATTGTTATTACTCTCTGGTTGAACCAGTCAGTTGATCATTGTGATTGGTTGCGTATAATACATCATTGGTTGATTATACTAGTTATGTCTGTATAGAATATACCGTACATCTTGGATGCTACTGTATGCGTGTCTTTTGTACCATGAGCTGAATGCTACATTTTAAATCTAAAAGTTGCTAAATAGTTGAGCATTTTGTGAAAAAGGGTTTCTCCTAAAATGGTAAAATAGGAATAGCTAAAGGAAATTGCAAAACATGATAGTGATGAGATCTGCAACTCCGTGGATTGCCCTCTTGTTGCGATTTTCACACGGCTTTATTTTAAGCCATCTCTTTATGACGTCACTTATACCCACTTTCTTGCATCCTTGTGTCCATGCGTCGTATTTTCTTACCACGAACGCACCGTTAATTTTTGTGGTGTTCAGCATTACCATTATTTTGATCATTTAAGAATATATATTGGAGTAGTGCTTATTATTATTATTCGACAACCGGCCATGATATCATAATTTATGAATATCGATTTTTTGGATAGAATAGTATTACTTATACGCATGGAAAACGGCAATAATAAGGGATACCTGAGCGGAAAATTTCCAGAGCTGTGATAGACTGCAAGACCTATTCTTCAAAAGTGTCAAAAGGTTGGTTGCCGATTGATTAATCTTCATACTGAAGTGTATAGTGGACTGTAAAAAGGTAAAATGCATGTCCTTCGTAAAATGATTATTAGTATTATCCAAGAGAATTGTATTTTTCGATCAAAGATGTTATTCTCTTACCAAAAAACTGCAAATAGCACTGTGTTTACAAGAGAAAATGCATGTAATATGATTACATTTATCCCTGCAGAACTACATGTTTACTTATGAAAAAGCGTGAACACCTGAGACCACACAGGTTGCTTTAGAAAATCTGTGGCAGGAAATCCAAAGTGTGAACGTATTTCAACTGGCATAGAAAAACATGTGTCTTTTGTGTGTAACAAAATGTAAACAGTTATCTGTTTCACACTTTTCCCCACTTGAAACATGTGACAAATCTCACCGGTTTCCAAGTGATAAAGTGTGTGATTCAAGTTGTCCTACAAAGTGTGAAATCGGTTCCATATACACAGGTTTTTTATACATGAACACGTGTGATTAATTACTTCTTTACATGTGATAACGTATACAAGTTTTTACACCTTTTGTGTAAGGGTTATACTCAATGGTATTGTTTAGTATGTTACAGCAGGGGAAACTATTCGTCAGCTACTAAATCGGATATACATAGTGATACAGGCAAATATATTGTTGTATTGCATAAAAGCCAATTGAAAACGTAATAGAAAGTACTTAGCAACTAGCAACTAATCTTGTAGACAAATGTTAACAAAATTATTAATATACCTTATATTATAAACTACTAGCTTTGTAAATCTATATTAATGTTATATGTACTGCGAGTTAACTATCTTCAATATGTCTAATTGTTAACTACCACACGTTAATAAATGTTGTATCAAATAGTATAAATTAATGATATTTTATTTTGGCGAATAGGCCTGTCACAAACCTCTTTAATATTCATCTCTTGTGCAGTAAGAATATTGTCGTGGATGAGAGACCGTATTTCTTGAGGCCATTTATCTAATTTATCACTGTCTATTGATGTTTTATCAAATACACCAATGTCGAGTTCTGTTTAAAGATGAAAGCCAGTCACGAGGTTACAATATATCACAAGGTTCATCAGCTATTAATACTATGTCTTTACCCTCAGTATATACAAGAACGTTTCTATTCATGTGATACATTGCTTCTAACTAAGAATATCGCGTGCTAGTCTATAGGCTATTAACAGAGAGTAATCAAACATGACCCTCGTTTTCGATTAGTAGACATATATCTTGATGAGTGACACTCTTCTAAACGGTAAACACATATCTAAAATTCACCCGTATTAATAATATTAATAATAATTAATAATATGAATCAGTAAATTCAAATGACGGAAGTTTCTTAATTAAAAGTATTAAGAATAAATTGTACTTCTTGCATGTACTGGCATTTAACGATATGACCTAACCGTACAAACTAATGTGACGGGGCGGTGGGTGGCCTACTCATCAGGCGAAAATGCAGTCGTTGACCGTTCCTTAATCTCATTCACCCCCACTTGGGTGCACCGTTCACCCCGGTTGAATAGCACTGGTCTAGCGTCTTACAGTGTCATGCTTGATACAGATGGTGGACTCATTTAGGCAATGGTTCAATTATAAAATGAAATTATATAAATAACCGATCAGATTTTAATTGTCTATAACTAGACATACTTCCTCTGACAATGTTATAGTTAAACAGCGCTACATGACGACGTTGAATTTCCGTCGTGTTTGTATTGCTGTGGTGAGTCTTGTAGAAACATCACTATTTTTAGGTATATTAATGTGCACTATGAACAATTAGCTTCTTGTATTAATGTTAAATTCAGCTATAATATTGCCTACCAAACTTCACGACATCTCGAGTGAATGTTGTTAAATTGTTTGACAAAGAGAATAATTCCATTTAGCAACCCATTTTCATTTAATGCAGACACTATTTGTAGCATACCTGGTAGAGGTGGCAGGTTACGATTAGTCGTTTGACCTAGTGGATGGTAAACAGAAAATAAAAAATAATAAAGAGATTACAAAAAATATAAGAAATTTATATTATTAAATATATTATTTTCTTAAATTTGGTAACGAGTAATATTCCTTTCTTCAAGTTATGCACACCTGAGGCGGATGATGAATAATTCTTGTTTTGGACATTTTGTTTTATTGTTGTGGTAATTTGTTGGGTCTGATAGGACTACCCATATTAGTAACGCAACGGCGGTTTATTACTAATATGTGTACGATTATCATGCATGCAGTTACCTGGGGGAACACGAGCGTATTGTGTTGTTATTTGGTATGCATACATATACCGCCATCATTTAATTTTCATAGAATGCAAATTATATGTAGCATACCTGATAAAAATGCAGAAATTAGTTGATTGACTTGACTTGATTTAGTGGGAATAGGGCTTTCCTTCTTCAAGTAATGACAACCTATGTTACATATTTATTTATTTTAGAACTATCAATGCAATTCTTCTTCAATTTTGTTATACACACAGATGATGAATATTTGTTGTGTGTGTGTCAGTTTTGTATTTGTTCGGTTAATTGTAGGATCTAATAGGAACACCGCTGTGCACTATTACCAACTTCCCAACTACACACCGTTCCGCGTGATTTGTGTTTATTAAATTGAAGTAGCGATAAAAATGACAGGCTAAATACGATTAGTCGTTAGACATTAAAAAATTATTATATTTATTTCAATTTTCTCCGGTAACTAGAATAATGCATTCGTTCTACAATTAATATTGGCATACATACCTGAGAACGATGATGATTGTTGATCGGTTCTTTCATCGTTAGATTCAATGGGAACCAAAGAATACGGGTCTTCGTCTAAGTAATTGATTAAAGATATTTAGGTTATTATAATTGAAAATGTACTATAAACTTTTCTTTAAATTTTAAACAACCCAAATGTCTCCGTATTTATTGTTTTATTTCAGGTTTTAATATCATGTTTATATTGAGCGGCCGGGCGAAATTAATACGGTCAAATGAAAAGTTGCCTGTTTCATATTTTCTATGAACATACATTTATTTACTTGTGTCGAATGGATATATTTATGATGCAGAAAAACCGATATTGGATGAATATGATTACGTGGTAAGAATATGATCAATCGGCGTAGATGATTGGAACCTTCAGGATAATGGAAATTATATATGAAAACTGGACCAACTTCATTTCATCTACAACGCGTACCGGTACCAATCATTTAAACGCATCGTTGCATACGGAAACTACTAGTCAATATCAAACTAAAGAATGTTACTGGTGAATAGACAGTCCAGGCTCTAAATTTAGCGGGCGAGGCGGATTCTTCTACCAAAAAGAGCATTTTTGTCTCAAATAGGTAAAGGGAGTACGCATACTTGTAGGGAAACAAGCCAATCACAGTGACATTTTATGATGGCTTCCAAGACGTTATTTGGTATGCACATATACCGCCCATCATATCATTTTCATAGAATGCAAATTATAGCAACCTGAGAAAAATGCCAGGTTATGATTAGTTTTAATTTTTGAGTGGGAATAAGGATTTTCTTCTAATAATAATGATAAAGTATGTTATATGTTTATTTATTTTCTGTAAATTCGGTAACTAGAAATACAATTCTTCTTTCATTTTGTTATACACATCACATGATAAATATTAGTTGAGTGTATCTTAATAATATATCAAAAATACTATAGACAGTGACGTACGTTGACGTTTAATGTGATATGTCGTCTCACTGTTATTGGGAAGTGCATAAAAAAGACGCACGCGATCACGGCTTATTATCGTGTAAAGTAAATTTTACCAGACTATATGAGGGATCTAGGTACGGTACTATAGGCAGAGACTTAACGGCTTAAGGTTAATTTCCGTACAGTGTGTGCCAATGCAATATACAATTTGTGCCGAAAATATACTATTTTAATTATTACGTTAACGCAGTGGAATGGAATAGGGGAGTAAATATCCATGTTGCCCTATGCAACTACTAAGGAAATTTCAAAGCAGCATACGACTTGGTACATGATATATATGATCATTTCTAATTAACTAAAAATTGCTTACCATATCCGTTTTCGCTACACGAAAGGAGAAAAGTTTTAAAAAGAATATTACATACAGTTATTACATACTGTTATGTGAAATCTTAAATTTTCTCTTAATAAGGTAGATCAGTTTTAATGTTTGGTGTAACATTTTGCACGACAGATTCCATTATGACAATCTGACTCTTTCCTTAACGTCGGAGACCCTTTAGAAGTCTCTGTGTCATTTTATATAAACAAAAAGCTATGGCGACACCCGCTGCGAATCTCCTAGACATTGTATAGAAATGTGGCATATCTTATATATTGTGTTATACAATTAAAAACATTATAAAACCTGCAGGGAGGTCTATGCTGTTGCTTTTCGGTATTACTGCTTAGCAGTCACATTGTTAAACAATGCGGTCTTGTGGCTCCCATCTTGTGCATATTCAAAAATACCAAGCGTGAAATGGAAGAGATTGTTCTTATCAGCATTGTAGTATCTATAATGGCGTGTCAAACACTGAGTATCTCTCCATCTACATCCATTGTACACAGTCCAGCAGGACCCTTGTAGCTTGAGAGTTCTGTTTAAACAGTAGTTTAAATAAACATTAAATCAAGTTGGCCACTTTTTGTGCTAATCACATGGTACTTTAATAAGCACAGAGAAGTTTTAAAACTGAATTTCTGATGATAAATTATAATAATGTGATTGTCGTATTACTGAGCATCGCAATTCGGTGCAAGAACTATAGTTTACTCTGCTTTACAATGTGATTTTCGTCTACTTCAGTCTTATGGGTTCTTTTAAAATTGTGATTAAAGAACGTACCGGCGCCTCTGATAGATGGTTGCTTTGAACAAGACCCATACCCGATTCGAGAGAATTTTTACCCAGTTAATATTAATTGAAAGAGTAGCATCTCTTAATTGTTTGCGGGGAACTGTCTAGCGTTAAGACGTACGATGGTCTTAATATTAATGTACTTACTCTGCAGAGAGACTTGCTGTTGAGAAACAAAGACTACAAATTAACTTGGTTAGAACAATAAATGGCATTGAATTGAATTAAAGTCTCTTTAGTCGTGGTCCACGATACATTTTACTGATCATATGTTCATCAGTATACAAACATCATAAATAAAAATTCACTAATGAACTGAACTTAAATCAATACTTACGTGGAACAGTACTCGGATGTCCAGCTGGAAGACTGTGATAAATATAAAGATATATAACACTTTATAACAAAGAAATAAATCTAACTAGATATAACTATAACTATATACGGTTTACCTCAGTCATCTCCTAAATGGTATTTGCATGTATAAATATTAAAAACAACTTCCCAGTATATCGTTACATTGGATCAATGTTTAAACGAGTAGCTCTACCAATAATCCTCGGTGCCTTCACCACCATAATCATATATATATACATATCTATATATATAATTTATGAATAACATATAGACAGCAGTGACCTGAAATATGACCCCATTTAAT